>VDFB02110828.1:0-44835 GCA_007258455.2 Sequoia sempervirens | reverse complement strand
GGTCTCTCCAACACACTGATGTCATTGCATTCAATGGTTCAAATTTGAAGGCAAAGATCCAACGATCATCATGGGCGTTCTATGCATCACGGTTATGATCCAAAGGTAATGAAAACCTTTATGCAATAAGTGATGTAAGGGAAGGGGTAGAATATTCTATGTCAGGTGTCATCATATTGCTATCCTCCGCATCACATTTATGTTTTTGAGTTGAGAGGTCCTTAAGTGTGATGAGCGATGATCAAGCAACTAAGGGCCAAGATTTAAAGATGGTGATCGAATGGTCATTGCTAGCTTCTAATGCATCACAATTTTAAACATAAGAGTTGAAGACCTTTGCACGATGAGAAATGGAAAAGTGTATGACATCAATGTGGACAAGGGATAGTGGGTAGGTGACAGGTGTCTTGGTGGGCCCAAGGTTTTGTTTTCCTTTATATGGTTTCAATGGCTCAGATTCAATGGAGAAGATCTAACGGCCATCACGTGTATCATTCACATTGTTGTTTGATTGATGTCGCCCAAGTGGTTTGCACAATGTGTGATGGGTGAGGATGAGAGTTATGTTGTTCCTTAGTGCATTGTTGTTTCATCTTGAAAGGCTCAAGTCAGATACACGATGCGCGATGAATGGCCTTGATTCGAAGGCAAGCATCTGACAGTCATCATGAGGGTTCTTCACATCATGGTTTGGAAACATAAAGCATGGATCCTTTAGGTGATGAGTAATAAAGGAATATTTGGAGAACATGTGGCAGGATATCGTGTGCATCATTCAAATCACTGTTGTGAATGATTCTGCCTAGGTGCTTCTTGCGGTAATGCGAAACACATCCTAAGTAACAGGTGGTAGACTTTCATTGCATCACTGGCCTCAAAAATAAATCATGGATTGATCTCTTGTTCTCTTGAAGGAATGAGCGATGTATTGAAGGTACATGATAGTCACTCATCATGATTCTCATGTGATCAATGGTTGCATTTTAAAGTTTCATTAGGAATCTGATCTCAGCCATCCATCTCCAATCCAATGGTCAGCATTCAAACTTCAACAGTCAATCGCTCCTATTCACAGAAGATTTGCAGAAGTTATTGTTCAGCGACATTCCTAGCTACCAAATCAAATCTAATCAACTATGGCCCAATTTTTTATGCCTTTTCAATGCTACTTTTTAGAATTGGACGGTGTCATTACTCCTTGATGTGTTGTAGTGACCAAATCTCTCCTGTTAGGGTATGTTGGTTTGATATTTTGTTGCAAAATTCACAGGAACCCATCCCTGCATTCATGTGAGTCATCACTTTGTGGCTTGTTCAAGTTGTCAGAGCCTTTATGGCTAGTTACATTGCTCTATAATGGGAGCAATTCAGATCATTTTTTATCTGATCGAATTCATCTTCCCACAAACCCTAGTTAAGTTAGGGTTAGGGTTTTGAATTCAATCCTTAGTTATGCCTAAACTATAAAGGCATTGTTTGTATCTTTTTGAAGGATTCATCCTTTGGCTTCTCTAGGGTTTTTTGTTGCAAACACTACCTTTTTTGCATTCTTCCATTGTAAAGTTTGCTTCTAATCTTTTATGTTAATAATTTTCAACTATTATCACTGTTACCTCTTACATGTTTGAGTAAAATTATTTTTACCTTTGTGTCTGAGTATGTTTTTAGCTGATTTATTGATGTATTAGGTTGTTTAGAAGTAGGAAGAAACACATTTCTATCTTGGTCCATCACCTTCATTTCATTTCATGTTCTCCTTCTATCCCTTTTCCTTCGCGATTTGTTATATTAGAGTAGTGATAGGTTTTCATTGTGATGGGTTAAACCAACATAATTGCACTTAGTTTAGAAGAGGAAGTCGATGTTCTCTACAAACTTGACCTCAATTTACAAGGTCCCACACCTTGAGGTCATTTCCATTGTGTCATTAGAACACTAAACTCTTGTTCAATAGGGTGCAATTTATGTGACAACAACTATCAATGAGGAATCTCCTTTGATGACTAGATTCTTTATCTTTAGATCCTGGCACAACTTCAAGCCAAGAATCACAGCTTGCATTTTTTCCATAATATTTGTTCCTTTCGGGAGAGGCACAACCACTTTTCCCATGACCCTACTATTCTCGTCTCTCACAATACATCTAGCACTTGAAATTCTCAGGTTTCCTCAGGAAGCCCCGTCGAAGTTGAGCTTATGCCAGCCCATCTCTGAGGGAGACCATTGAATGTTTTTCCTCATTTCTTGTGTTTTTAAGCCTCCTTCACCGATGAAAGAAGGAACCACCAAACTGTGCAGACTACAACACATCCTTACATCCCATTCAAAAAATGTACTCTTCCTAGAATCCGCATCCCTTATCCTGGAGTTGACTAGCTCTACTAAGCATGCTTCAATCTTATTATGTAGAGATTGTGGGGGCATCTCTTTATTCTGAAAAATGTGCTTATTCCTTTCTTTCCAAACTTCCTGAATAAGCATTGAGGGACTAGCAATCCATAAACCACTATACACCGCTTGTTTGTGCAAAATTGGCGATCTCATGAGTACATCTAGAAGCTTGTTCTGCAAAGTAGTATGCCAATGCAATTTAGTGATCAATCATTGCCAACAACTTTGAGTGTAGGGGAAGTTTAGAAAGAGGTGATCACTAGTATCCTCATCTTGTTTACATAAACTACATCTGGAGGGGCCTTGAAACCCCATTTGACAAACCTATCCATTGTGAGCACCCGCCCCTGGGATGCAACCCAAGTGAAGATATTGGCCTTTGGCAAACACATCTTGTTCCAATAAAGGTTGCTAGGGAGCTTCACTTCCCCATAGTGTTGTGCAGAGAGTATTTTGTATCCTTCTTTCACATTGTATTCTCCATTTGGAGAGGCACGCCACCTTAAGATGTCCTGACCCTCCCTCAAACAAATACTGCGATTAGCCAGCATACCTTCATAAGCTTCTTCTTCGCTAGGCTCAAGCCTGAGTCATCTCACACTTTTCCACTGATACTTGGTACTGTCCTCCTTTGATGTGACTACCATGTAGTCACTTACCTTATCCCCCCATACCCACTTAGTTACAGTCCTTACATTCCCTAGCTCGACTTTGTCCACCAATTTGGGGAATCCTTCCCATGAGTCTTCCCAAAAGGAAGCAACGTTGCCCTCCCTGATTTTCTAAGTCAAATAATCCACCACCAGATCCCTGCAACTACAGATGAAGTTCCAAATTCTAGACCTGTGGGGAAGAAATCTAGAGGTGAAAATGATATTCTCTTCCACATCCAAATATTTTTCCCTTAGGATATTTTCCCATTTGAGATAATTTTTGGTGTGGAGAGCCCAAACCAACTTTTCTCCCAACATTTTGTCTTGGTAGAGTAAGTTCTTCAAACCAGCCCCATGTCTCTCTTTTCCTTCACAAACCTTCTCCCATTTAACCAGGGAATATTTGTGTTGATTCAAATTTCCTTGCCAAAAAAAAAATCATTTTTCTATTTAATTCTTTGCTCGCCCCCTTTGACAGAGGAAGACACAATGATAAATAGGTCGGCAAAGTAGAGATCATTGATTTAATTTTTGTGAGATGCCCAATCCAGCACAACCATCTACATTTCCAGGAGACCATCTTATCCGCTACCTTCTCCACAATGGTATCCCAGAGTTTTCTTGATTGCACCCCTTTGGAAAAAAGGAGCCCAAGGTACTTGCAAGGAAGTTTACCTCTTTTGAATTTTAGGATTCTCCTGATCTAATTCTCCCTCCAGGAAGGGGTATCAAAGAAGAATACTTTGGATTTCTCTAAGCTAACCACTTGACCAAGAGCTAAAGAGTATTTTTCCAAAATTTACTTAAAGCACCTAGCCTCCCTCTCCTGAGCATTACCGAACAGCATGGTGTCATCAACAAACTGTTGGTGTGTGACAACAGGCATCCCACTTGTGATCTGCACCCCATCCACCTTTCCACTATGCCATGCTCTTGAAATAAATCTACCAAGGGCCTCTACCATTATAACGAACAAAAAGGGCGAAATGGGGTCCCCTTGTCGTAGCCCTTGTGAGACATTAAAGAAACCCTCAGGAGATCCATTCAGAAGTATAGAGAATTTTGGGCATGGTATCCGCCCAAAAATCTAGTTCAACCATTCCTTGTTAAAATGAAAGGCTTCCAAAATCTTAAAAAAAAATTGTCAATTAACCTTGTCATATGCCTTTAAAATGTGAAGCTTAATCAGCACGACTTGCTTTTTCATTGTTTGTATGGAGTGAATTGCTTCCTAAGTAATAATGACTCCATCAAGGATTGATCTACTGGGCATGAAACCAATTTGTTCTTTTGAAATGATGTCTGGTAAGATTTTCTTTATCCTGTTTGCCACTACTTTGGCAAGGATCTTATAAATAGTATTGCACAAGGTGATTGTCCTATATTCTTCAAGAGACTAAGGCTTTTCCTTTTTTGGGATTAAAGCTATGAATTTTTTGTTAATATCTTTAAGCACCCTGCCCAAACTTCTATAATCTTCAATTACCTCTTGCATCCTTGCCCACAATGCCCCAACACTTCTAGAAAAATCTTGCAGGGAAACCATCTGGGCTCGAAGCCTTGTCTGGGTGAAGTTTGAAGAGTGCCTCTTTGACTTCTTGCTTTGAAAATTTGTTGTTCAACATAATGTTTTGTGCTTGCATGACCATTTTGGGGATGCATTCTAAAATTTTCCATTGCGCTTCAAGGTTAGACCTAGACCGGTCATTCAAAAGATTATTGTAGAAGTCAATCATGGCAATCTTCACATCCTTGATTTTGTCTAGAACCCTTCCTTCACTAGCTTTAGTGCTTGTTATTCTATTGATCTCCCTACAAATCTTGGTCGAGTTATGGAAGAAATTTGTATTCTTGTCTCTTGCAATGAGACATAATTCTCTATATTTTGTCTCCAAAAAATTTCTTCTTTTTCCAAGACTTCATTCATTTTTTGTAACAAATCCTTCTCTTCCATGAAGTGGTGATTGTCCATCCCGGTTTTTATTACATTTTTTGATAATTCCACAAGAGCCTCCTCTATTTTTCTTTTTTTCCTCAAATATATTTTTGAAGCATACTTTATTCCAACGCCTCATATTTTTTTTTATTACTTTTAGTTTGGTGACAATGTTAAACATCTTTGAACCCTCGGGTTTGCGTTCCTCCCACTAGCACTTTATGAGATGAAAAAAGTTTGGATCCCTATACCACATGTTTTCAAACTTGAATGGACATCTTGTCGAGCCCCTCTCCTCTACAATTTCCAAGGTAATAAGGAAGTGGTCTGACCCCAAACCTAAGAGGATCTTGCTCTCCAAGGTGAATGGAAAGAGACTTGGATCGCCTTTGAACAAGGATCTGTCTATTTTTTTTTCTTATGCTACATAACCCACTCCTCCTATTTGTCCAAGTGTACTGGTCATTTCCTATTTGCACATGTATCAACATAGTTCTTTCTACAAAGAGTTCAAAATCCATCTAAGACTGTAGCTTTCTTGTCACACCTTTTTTTTTAAAAAAAAAAAATTGTATTGAATTCCCCACCCAACATGTAGTAATCAAAGGTTGGGTTTCCACAAATATTACCCAATTCATTCCAGACTTGCCTCTTTTGAATGCAATTATTATGCCCCTATACATTAACCAATAGAAAACTTAGATTAGAGGAAAAACTTCTTACCTTACAAGTGATCCAAAATATGCTTGCAACAACCTCCTCGACAAGGACATTTTGTGGTTTCCAAAGGATCAAAATCCCACCTACAGGCCCCTCCACATTGCCCCCCACCGATCTCCATAGTTTATCTTCTTGCCAAAGTTATTCATTTCCTGTTCTCCAAACTTGGTTTCTTGCAACAGGAAAATGTCCACCTACATTGATTCCACCTTATGCCTTATTAGGCATCATTTGTTAGGGGCATTTAAGCCCCTAATATTAAAAAGTCATGATTTTCATGGTTGTTTAGGAAGGGCATCGCCCTTCCCTACTTTCAACATTTCATTTATCTTCAATTGTCTGTTTGCTTCTCTATCCCATTTGAGCTTTTACTGGTTAAGGATTCTCCCCTGCCTCTTATGTTCCCCATAGTCAAGAGAAAATTTAAGAGTATCCTTCTAGCCAATTCCTAAATTCCCATGCTCCCCCTGCTCCCGCAGTGATGCTCTTTGTCTCTTGCATGATTTCTGAACCAAGACCACTTCCTCTTGATTAGAACCGGCATTATCAAGAGGCGGCCCATTGATCGAATCCTCAAACAAATCATCATCACCAATGTTGAGTGATCCACTCTTGGCAGCCTTGGCCAATTCAACCAGTTTTGTTCCCACCTCCATAAGAGAGTTGAGGTCCTCTTCTCTAACCTTGTTTCCTAGGAATTCAATGGCTTCTACCACTTTCTGCTCAATCTCCCACTTTTGATCTTCTAGCACCCCTTGTTTCTCTAGCATTCTCCCAACCTGATAACATCTTTTGGCTCTACCGCTCTTTCTTCATGTACTGAAATTGACGGCCCCTTCATTGTTGGCTCCTCTGGGATGCCATCCATGCCACCTTGATTCTAGACAGGGGATGTGGGTTCCTAATTTCCTGTTAAGGGTTGTTGGTACCAACCTAGAGTCCTTACCAAAGCATTGTTGGGATATGGATCCAATGTCAACATTTGCACCCAAATCCCCCACTCCATGAAGATTTCAATTTCCCACCAAGTTTGACTATTTGGTTTGCTCTCTACATAAATTCTCATGTAGGTACTAATACCATCTGAATCTAACCATTCCTCTGTGCACACATATTTTCCCAATTGATTTCCAATATCTTCCAGGATTCTCGGGGCCCAAAATTCCAAAGGGAGATTTGGAAATTTATACCAGTCCTAGATCCTATCCATTATGCGATGGCATGGGTCAAAGCCTATCCTCCATCTGCATATATAAAAACCACAAGCATCCATGATCCAAATTTTGTTTTCAATTTCCTCCCTGATGCTCTCCGTGGGGCAGATTACCACAAAATAGCCCTACGTCAAGGCTTTAAACTCCAAATCATCCCCCCACTTTTTGCGCCACCACCTCATGAAGCTATCCCAATTGAGTCTCATTCCATGCCACCTGACTAAAAGCCCCAATATCTCTATCCAATCCTTCTTCGCCTAGATTTTAATTGAGCTCATTACCATGGTTCTCCTTCGACCATTGTTTGGCCTACTGCCAGTTCCACCAATGCTCCTGGATTCCTCCGACCGCATTCTGCTTGTCGGAGGGCAAGCATTTTGCACTTTACCCCTGCCCCCTGGATCCATTTCATGGTGATGATCTCCTTTGAAATTTTGCATAGTGGGTCTTGTCCCCATGTTTGTGTTGGTCCTTCTGTTATCTCCACGCTGATGCCCATGATTCCTGAATTTGTTCTGCCATTGCTACCCCCGTCTGCCATTCCACCCATTGGAGCAATGCCGAAAATTTGAATTCCACCAACCATTATGTTGGTTTCAAGGTTCTTGTGTGCACGATTTCTTAGATGTTCTAGGGTAACTTCCTTTTCTGCCTCATACGCCCAATTGATCTGATTGTTGCTTTCACCCTTCGCCTCTTCATGTGACTTCTTAGTCACCTCCTAACCTTCATGACCTTCGCTAAGGATCTCCAGACCTGCCAATTTTCACTCCCGCTCTACTTCCACTCATGCCATCCCTTAAGGACTATTAGACAATGTCTCTAATTTATATGTATTTGATACTGATAAATATATTTTAGAATTTATTAAAAAAATTGGTATTTTTGAGGTATCAATTATAGATGAAGATGACAGAGAATATATTGAGTTAGATGAAGAAGGAACTATAAATTTAAAAAAATGGGATACCTAAAGGGATGATAGCATTAGAAAGAATTTTTTATTTGGATAAGATTGGTAAAGAAAAGGTTGTTCTAAATTTTAAATGTGGGGATTATGAACCTTTCAATTTGGGGATATAAAGTGAAGTTTAAAATATTTTATTAAGGAAGGCTTGTATGGTAAGAGAAAATAAATGGATAGCTAAAGCCCTCAAATATTATTTATATTATTTTATGGAGTTATGAAAAAAAGAAAATGACACATCGACCATGACTCGTACTATCCCATTAAAACCTAACACCAAACCTTTTATATAAAAGCAAACACCTATCAACCCCTTACTAGAATCATTAATATTGAAAGAAGTGTAGAAAATAATTTCTACTTATAACATTTTTTAGTAAGGCATTCAACGTGAGTAGCCAATTTGATCCCTTTGTGTAATAAAAATGGTGAAATAAAATTATGTGTTGATTTCAAGAATTTGAATAGGGATTTAGAAAAGGATAATTATCCTTTAAAAAATATTGATGAAGTATTATATATAGTGAATGGGTCCCAAATGATTTCCTTCTTAGATGGATACATAGGATACAATTAGGTACTTGTGAAATATGATAATATAATTTAAATTGCTTTCACCATTAATCGGGGACATTTTATTACAAAAGGATGCCCTTTGGTTTAACCAACATTAGGGAAAAGTTTAGCTAGCTATGTATATTTCCTTCAAAGAATTTATTGGTAAATGCATAATCATTTATGTGGATGATATGACATTTTTCTCAAAGAAAAGAGGAGACCATATTTGCAATTTAAGGAAAGTGTTAAAGAAGTGCAAGGATTATAGAATCTCCTTGAACCTAAAGGAGTTCATTTTTGGGGGGTGATAGAAAATAATATTATAGGCCCTATCATTTCAAAGAAGGGTATAACCATTAATATATAAAGAACAAATGTTATTTTAAAAAATTCCACTACTTGCTAGCAAGAAGGAATTGAAGTTATTTTTGGTAAGATGAATGTTGTTCATAAATTTATTATTGGATTTACAAAAATTATTAGATCTCTAAATGATCTACATAAAAAATAAGCTAATATTGATTAGATCTCAGAGGCTTAGGTAGAATTCAACATAATTAAAGAGTCAATTTTTAATTCCCCTATGTTAACCAACCCAAATTATTCATGGCCTTTTTATATTTATTCCTTCACTTACGAATATTCATGTGTTGTTGTGTCAACATAGAAGGGGGAAGGAAATATGAAAAAATAACTTATTTTATGGGTGAACACTTAAAATATGTATAATTAAAGTACCCATACAATGAAAAATATGCTTATACACTAGAAAAAGCACTTAAGAAGTTTAAACATTATACCTTGAGGAGCAAGGTGTTTTCCATAGTGCTTAATTGTCACGTCTCATACTTTGATGCTATTTTGACCATGACTTACTTTGACGCTATTTTGACCATGACTTATTTTGATAATGTTTGACCATGATTTATTTTGATAATGTTTGACCATGACTTTATGGGATTTAATATACGAATTATGATACTATGCTTTGATGTATGGGAATGTAGACAAATAATTGTTTTCTTTCAAGAATTATGAGTGCATTTATATAAAATAGGAATGTTGATTTAAATTTACATTTCTACAATGGTTACTAATACACTTTCATTTTTGCACGCCTGAGTGGATTTGAGTGGCAGGTGATCGAAGGCCAAGGTGATTGAAGGCCAAGAGTGTGATTGAGGAAAAGAAGGTTAGCTTTCCGACAGGGTAAAAGAGGAGAAGCTCTCGATTACGCACACACCACTTAAATCATGTAGCTGCATTAGGTCATGTTTGTTTTTCAATGTGATTGCGTGAAAATGATTAGCATAGAAAATTTAAATTATGGTTTAATTAACCTTAGAAATTGTGGAAATAATATGGCTTATTCTATTTTAATTATTCCCCATTTACATTTGAGCAACAAAAAGGAAAAATCTGTTTTAAAAGAAATATAATTAAAAATAAAACAAAATAAATAAAAGAATAGAATATTGTGTTTGCATAAATGAAAATTTTAGGTTTGCATAAAAGGGGATATAATTCTGTTTTGTATATAATTTTCCAAAAATAAGGAGGAATGAACAGCCCGAGAGAACATTGGGCTCTGGAAATTCTGTCTTAAAACCAACAAAGCAGATGGCATGTGGCAATCCTTAGAAATTGCATGAGAATTTTATCTGTCATCTGGAAATTTTATGCATGATCCTCGAAAAGAGGTAGGGAGCTTTAAGAGAGAAAAGGAGACTTCGAATGAATCATATCGGAGAGTTCTGGAACAGAGACAAAGAAGGTATTGCTGGGCTTCTGCACTGGAAGCAAAAATTTGCCAGGTTCTTTTCATACTTTGCCTTCTTTTAAATTTAAAATTGCAGTAAGGAAATGGAAGGAATGAAATGCTTTATTCCATGATATGAGCACAAACAACTGAGAAATCTTTCCAATTTTCATTTTTTAAATCTGGGAAATTGTTTACTTCTTTTGTTGCAATATAGAATACACATTCTTTCTTCAGAATTAGGGTTTTATTCTGTTACAAAATCTGCAATTTACTAAACTGCTCTGAAGCATAATTGTAAATATATATATATCTGCCTATAATGTCTGCATAAAAACTCTATCATCTGAACAAATTCAAAATGTCTTTGAGATAAATTCGAATGCAGTTTATACTGGGCAAAATGTCTTCTTTATTCTGAGTTTTGAAATTGCTATCCATAGGAATGAGGAAGGGATATATTCCCTTGTCCTCCCCATGGGAAGGATGCGGCACTGTGGGAGGCTCGTGCCCTCCACAGGCCGCGGCCTATGGAGGAGGCGCGAGCCCCTCACAGTCCGCCCCCTCCCCATGGGAGGGGCAAGGGCTTCCCCTGAGCCTTTTGTTGCTCAATGCCAGTAAGGATACCCTGTAAAATGTCCTGTTCTGTGTGCACGGCCAGTGAATTCTTGAACAGTTTAAAAGAACCAGAATTTCTTTCTTCAAATTACACACAGCTGTACATGAATTTCTACATACACACACACACACACATATATATATATATGTATACATATACATTTGGCTGTATATACATATACATATATATTTATATATATATACATATATATATATATACATATATATATAGAGATATCCATGCATATATGTGCCAAAATACAAGTTGAAAACAGGAAAATCATTTCCAGAAAGTAGTATGAACTCTGTTAATTATACACAAATATCTCAGAATTGTTAAACCTGAAACAAGAATAGAAATGTTTTTGAGAAACCATGTAAACTGGAAAGCATCTTGATTACTTAAACATATACTTACTTACAGCAGAACAATCCTGAGTAAAGGAATACAACATCAAAATTTGAATGAAAGATTATCTTTCAAACCTCAGAATTTCTGAATAAATTGCACTGTTTCAGTATATTATTATTACTCTGTAACCTGTATTGAAATTGGGAATTAAACTGTCAGTCAGCCTGAGCTTGGAAAGAATAGAAATGCATACTGAAAACAGAAAACACTGTTCCTTCTTTCTATTAGTGCACTGAAAAGTATTAAGACATATATGTTCTTCTTTAAAATAGAGCCTTTATCCAAATCAAAAAGGGTTACTTACCAAAGAATAAATGACATCTTACTACTGAATTTACAAAGGATGTTCTGAAATTCATATTTGAAATTCTTTTAGAATTAATTGAATGATTGAAACATGTACGAAAATGCATAATTTTCTGCTTTGGTATTTATTCATACTTCACTATGGTAACTTCTGGGACAGGGTGCCAAAGGTGGACCAACAGAGACGGTAGTATTACCTTTTCTAAACTACCATTTACTTGTATTATTTTTGCTTGGCCAAGCACTTGTACCGTTGAAATAGATGGGTTTGTTTTAAAAGCCTAGAAACATATATGTATTTGAGTCTCTGCCACCTCCTGTTGCAAGAAATGTGTTTATTTCTCATGTTAGAAATGCATATAGGCATCAGGCACGCATCGAGAGTTCCCTCCTGTTTTACTGTTTCGGGTTGCTAGGCTCCTTTATGCAGGGCCGGGGATTCCTTCGAGTTAGGAAGGGACCCGGGGAAGTCATGGACTTCGTGGTTGGGCGGAAAAGGCGCCTAAATCACATTCTTGGCCCCAGCTCGCAAGAAGACCGAAGGTGTCACGGCGGTTGGTGGTTCCAAGTTTTATTTGCTATTGATGTACTTGTGTATTATTCAGAATTGGCTCGAGAAGCCCATTGTAAATGTATATGTATTTGACATTCTTTGTTGAAACTTTGAAATAGAAGTATGATTTGAAAGTATCTAATGTAACATTGATTTGAGGAGTTAAAGTTTTTATAACTTAGCATAGAAAAGATGTTTCTATTAGAATTGTTGATTCTTCCAAGTGAGGTTGAATATATGTATATGAGAAAGTCATTTATGTTTTGTATAATCTTGATACATTACATTGATATTATTATTATACATGAAATGTAATTTAAATTCTCTTTTATTAAGATCATTTGGAAGTGTTATGAACAATGTTGACTTCTTGGAAACCTTTTTATAATGGTTTGAATAAATTGGAAATACTCTTAATTTCTCTTTAATTCTGATTTAAATGGATTGAATACACTCTTAATTTTCCAAGCGCTACATTAATCAAATAGTGAAGATAGAGTTGATACAAAATGAGGGGAAAAATAAAAGGTAAAAGGATGACCACTTTGCAAGAGTTTAACTTATATGTTTAACCAATGAAGTTATCCAAAGGATAGGGATTGAGTAAATCTATAGTGGAGGTGGATTAATAGATAGTCTACCAAAAATATATAGTTAATACATTCACAAATGATGAGTGGTATGTAGACTTGGTATATTATCTTCTACACATGTGTCTTAATCATTTGGATTCCACCCAAAGAGGAACCTTGTGTCTAAATGAAAATCAAGTCATGAACAAATCAAGTGTTAGGAAAAGAATTTGAAAGGGATATATCTAAGGTACTTGAATAAGGATGAATCAAGTTAAGTTTTGACAACATTTCATGGGAAGTTTTATAATAATCATGGTTCTAGGGTGCTATAGAAAATCATATTATTAATCCTAGATATTATTGGACACATGTTTTCAAAGATGTACATGCACATGTCAAAAAGTACCACATCTATCAAACCATCTCATAGAGAAACAAATTCCACTGTCCCTAAAACCAATAATTAAAGTTTGTCCATTTTCTTAATGGAGCATTGATTTTATCGGTACAATTAACCTGAGTTCTTCTATAGGTCACATGTTCAAACTTATAGAAATAAACTACTAAATGCAATGGATGGAGGCTCAAGAATTCAAGAATTATAGCATAGACATTATCATCAAGTTCCTTGAGGAGCACCTCATAGCTAGGTTTGGAATGCCTATGGTCCTAGAATGTGACAAACGCCTACATTTTCTTCTTTCCAACTTACTAAATGGGTGTATGATCACAAGGTAATACTTAAGTATTTTTTTCAAGTATTATCATCAAAGAAATTGGGTATTTGAATCTACAAATAGGAATTTGATTGATGTTATTAATAAAATGTTGGATACAAGTCCTAGGGATTGGCACACGACTAAAATTTTCTTTATGGGTTGATAGGATTAGAATCAAGACTACCTATTAAACCTTAGGACCCTAACTCTACAATGTATAAAATGCTATGTGAATATTGATGATAATATAAAGGCTAAACTTATTACAACTAGAAGGAAAGAGAATTGCAGCCCTAGAAAACTTCATCGAACACAAGGGTGAAAAATCTAAGGTTTGGGATTTTTAAGTTATTGATTTAGTCCTAATGTGGGATAAAGCTCATGAAAATAAAGGATGAAATGCTAAATTTGATATATTATGGTTAAGCCCTTTCCATATTTTTGATATTATTGGAGAGAAATACTTTTGGGTTGTGCACCCTAAATAGTGAGGTTGTCCCATTGGCCATCAATGGGCAATTCCTTGAGCATTAATTTTTATCCTAGAGAAGTAAAATACCCTGCTCCCCATTTTATGTATATATATTTATTCCTTCTTCTTTTTTTACTATTTATCTCTAATTTTTTTGTGTGACTAAGTTTTTTATTTTTCTTTCTTGAGTTTGTCTTGTCCTTTCGTTAGTTTTTTTGTCCTTTTTGTTGGGACTTAGCCTAATAGGGTAATTTGTTTCTTAATTCCCACCTCTTATGTGTGTTTTGACCCATCTACCTATTATTGATAACCAATATAATAAATTGGGCTAGTTGGATCCCCTATGTTGAAATTTTTCTAAGGGAATTTATTTAAAGTGTTTTAATACTGAAATCCTTAGTAACATTGTTTGGGGTACTTGTGGTCAATGCCTTTGTAATATGGCCCTTATCTAGGTGATTTTAGGCCCTTTAAATTTTTTAGACATTTTAGGGACATTACAACCTACCCCTAGTTTCTTGGTTCCTTTGATCCCTCAAATCCTTGAAAAAGTCTAACATGTTTCAACTTGTGTTTAATGTTTCTAGGGGTCATATTATGAATTTTTAGTTTAATTTATTCATTATGGGGGTGGTTTTGTTGGAAGTTTTGGTTTATGCATGTGTGTTTTGTGTTTGGAAGGATCTTTGTCTCTCTCTCCCTAGGGTTTCAAGTTTTGAGAAACTTTGGCACCTTCAAACTTGGTGTTATAGTTCATATTCCCTATGGAAACCTTTGTCTCTCTCCCTATGTCTTATCCCCTTAATTCCAATTTTTTGACTATTGTGAAACCCCAAAACCCTCGAACCCTTTTGTCTCATTATCCCTAAGTTTTTACCCCCCATATAACTAAAATCCTTAGTACCTCCATGTCCTCATTCTCTCCCCTTTCCTTGATCCCTTTCCTAGACCCTAAATTTTTGGGGGTACTAGGAACATTTTCACTTTGTGCAAAGGTTCAAGCTTACCCCAAAACCCTTTTCTCCCAATTCCTATTCCTTTCCTAGCTTGGAGCCCTTATTTCCATCCCATTTGGACTTTAGGATTTCAAGGGAACTTGTCACCCTTGCACATCCTACATTATTTTGAACTCCCTATATGGCCTTCTCTTGAACCTTTTAGTTCCCAACCCCAAGTCGTTCTTGGCCCTGATTCCCCAACAATCTTTCCTTCCTCAAACTTTAAATTTTTTGGGGAACCTTGCACATTTTCACTTCATCCATTGTTCCATACCCAACCTCCAAACCCCACTAATATCCTATAATTTTACTAGTAGAATTTGGCAAATAAATGACTACATGACTAAAACTTTTAGTCACAACAACTAAAAATGACTAAATTTTACTCATTTTTTTGCAACATAGCTATAAATGACTAGTTTTTTGCATCAAACTTTGTTTTTTGAGAGAAAATATTCCTAGCCATCAATTTAGGCTTTAGCTGACACCTATGCATACAAATACACACACACACACACACACACACACACACACACACACACACACACACACACACACACACACACACACACACACACACACACACACACACACACACACACACACACACACACACACACACACACACACACACACACACATATCATATATATATATATATATATATATATATATATATATATATATATATATATATATATATATATATATATATATGTATGTATGTATGTATATGTATGTATGTATATGTGTGTGTGTGTTAATACACATATACATATATATGTATATATATATGTATATATATATGTATATATATATATATATGTATATGTATATATATATATATATATATATATGTATATATATATATATATATATATATATATATATATATATAGTGTGTGTATATATACACATATATATTGAGATATTGAGTAGTAATCAAAGAGCTTTCCCAGTGGAGGAATCTCCTGCCAACAGTGCTTCAAGGTATGCGTCTAGAATGTCGCCAAATCTATCCTTCTATTAGATAGCTCCCCACCTGGAAGTATGTCTTGATGATTTTGAGCTTTTTGTTGTGGATCATCTCAGAGGTAAGCAAACCATTCTTAATTTTATTAGGGTATTTGAAAATTTTGATGTTGGGTGTTTTCGTGAAGTACTATTTGGCTATTTGAATTTTATGATGCTGGTTGTTCTGTTACTAGATATCTAGGTATGTTTAAAAATGGATGCTCGGTATTTTTTTCTTGACCGTTTGGGTATTTCAATGCTAGGTTTTCACTTTAAATGGGTATTTTAAAAAATGGTACTAGATATTTTTCACTATCAAGATAATGTTTTTTTTCTGAGAAACAAATGAAGTCTCAACCTTTTCTAGTATTACACACAGTTTTCTAAATTTTTATTTTATTATCATTTTTCCCGGGCATTAAAAAAAATTGTTTGGTGAATCCTTCGTTATTGAGTATCTTGGTATTTAAAAAAAGGACGTTGGGCGTTTTCTTTAAATGGGTATTTAAAAAAACTGATATTAGGTATTTTTTTGTTGTCGAGTTAGGATTTGTGTTTCTACGGAGGCCTAGGGTTTGTACCATATTCATGCTCTTAACAATGCTTCTATTGGTATTAAAAAATAACTTTAAATGTTGGGTCAGAAAATTAGTTGTCTTGACAGGGTGCGGTATGATCTTGGATTGTATCCTAGAGTGTGTGGGAAGCTTGTGTTTAATCATTAAGGTATGTAACCTGATCAGGGAAATGTATCCTAAATAGCATGGGTCTTGCTTTAATACTTCCCATAATGGTTATTAGCAAATCACATTATTATAGCTTGTGGTAACCCAAGATTGCATTCAAGTATGTAACAAACTTGGTCTATAGTTTAAGTTGTACACTTTTAAGTAACATTCATAAGGTTTAGAAACTCTTGATCACTCTCTAGAATAGCCCATTAAACATGGGTTGTGCTTGAATACACTACATAATTGATATAACACAACCACTTTGCATATCAGCTAGAGTTATAGTCTGTTTATTACAGCAAGAGGCAATCACTCTTGGATCATGCCATCATTACATTATAGCCTGTTAAACTTGAGTCAACCTGAATGCACCCAATGATGATTGACACCTAATTGTGATGGCAGTGATTAATTTGTACATGAATTGTGCTCATATGAGTTCCTCCATTTCTATCACAACATAGCCACATTAAACTTGGGTCACACATGAATGCATCATGTATTTGTTATAGCACAATTGTGCCACATGACCAATAGAGTTATGGATCACATAATTGCAGTCACAAGAATTTTTTCCTCGATTGTGCTCTTATGGTGATTCCATTATCGTTACAACATAACCCTTTGGACTTATATTGCCCAAATCCTTACATTGCTTATTTTCTCTTTGGATGGATGGTAATTCAATGACAGGGATTTGTATGCAGGTCATGCTCATATAAGTGCCTTCATCACCATTACACAATAGTACATTGGAATTTCCTTTCTTGAACTTTTACTTCATTTTTATTATTAGGGTTTCTTAGTGATTATTCCATTTCCACGTGGCATATTGATAAAAGAAACCAAAAAAAAAATCATTCTATTTTTAGTTAACTCCTGCTAACATACTTTTGGAATAAATGTTTGGCTGCATTACTTCAAGTGTGAAGAATTTTGTTTTCTACTTATAATGCATTCATTGAGAGCTATAGTAGAAAGCTTCTTATGCTAAAACCCATCCTGTAAACTTGCTTTAAGCTACATTTGGGAGGCTTCACGGATTTTTTGTGTTTTATGCAACTTTTATTTTGATAGTAAATGACATCAGATTCTTTCTAAAACTAAAATAATTTATTAATTATGGTTTTATGATGACTAAATGTTTTATTTAGAAGGGGTTAATATGTGGCATTTTTATCTGCAAGAAGAATAGATTGTGATGCAAAATTTGGGTACGGACGGTTCAAGAAAACTTGGATTGCTATCAGTGACATAACTAGGTTGGAGAGTACCTTGAGCCAATTTGAAACACTTCTGGGTGTTTTCGTTTGAAAGCAGAACTTGAGTATAGGAATACAAATGTCAGTGAACTGAAACATTAGTTTCCACCTGATTACATCTTAAGATTCATTTGATTACTCTGGATTCCCAGTTGATCACTCTGAATATCCGACAGAGAAAGTTTCTATTTTCTAAAGATAAAATCATACATCTGTTGGTCCAATTTTAGATCCAATTTGAGGTTGTGAATATTATACAAAGGAATTTCCTACATTCTAAAGATAAAATCATAAATCTGTTGGTCCAATTTGAGATCCAATTTGAAGTTGTGAAGCTCTGACAGAGAAATTTCCTACATTCTAAAGTTAAAATCATAAATCTGCTTGGTCCAATTTGAGGTCCAATTGTAAGAATTTGTCTTTTTAATTATACTTTCTAGCATTTGGCTTGATACAAATTGTTACTTCAAAATTATGGTATTTCTTTTCTTCTAATGTTGCCAACCCTCATTTTAGGGAAGAGCTCTGAAGATGGTTCCTTCAAATGGAGACTACACTTTTCCGCTATAGGTTTCATCTAGAAACACCAAAAGCTCAGGTACTACCATACTCAGAGCAAAACTAGGAGTCATGCAATAATGAGATACCAATTTTTGGAGCTTTGGTTAAGAACTTAAAATGTTTGGCTATGTGCATAGAGAATGTTCATGGAGTGCAAACTTCCTTACAAAGCAATTACCACAACAAAGTTTGAGGTGAATTGCACTTGCTATTTTATGTTGATATGGATATGTTCTAACCTATAGTTAATTATTGTAGCATAACAGATAGGCTAAATAGTTGTTCAGATACCATTATTTCTAATTCAAAATTGGTATACCTTATTCTAGGAGCAAATCATAGGGGGAGTCTATACATAAGACACCATTGTTTCAAATTCAAAATTGTTGGTTCTTTCACAATTTTTTGCTTCATTTATTTGATCTAAGATAGCTTGTTGTATAGAAGATGCTCTCAAAATCACAGTAAAATCCTTTATTCTGGGAAGACTGTTCAAAATCTTCCCATCATAACAATGAATAAAAGCATTAGTCATTAACCTGAACTTTGCAAGATTTTCATCAAATTTTACTTTTCCACTCTCTTTTCCATTCTGAATTTTATTCCCAATTTCATCCATGAAGAACTTCCTCAACCTGTAGATCTTGTTGTTAGCCATAACTTTACCAGGTGTCAAGGATAGCTTTGATTTTTTACCCAAGCAACAATTGACAAAATTCAGCCTTACTAGATAGAATGTGTTGAAAAGCTCTTTGAAGTTATTCTGGAAAAGACTTCCTGAGAGTTTAACCCTTTTGCATGAATTTCATATCTTTGATCGGCTATTTCGAGCTTGATGACCTTCATCAAGAACGAGCAAACCTGGGCTCTCTAAAATTAGTTTTTCAATATGCTTAGCCTCTTCAAGAAGGCTCACATTTGTCTCACAAGTGAGGTATACAAAAATATTGTAGCCAATAACAAGCACACTTTTTCTTCTATGCCACCCACTTGTGAGACAAATGTAAGCCTTCATGAAGAGGCTAAGCATATTGGAAAACTAGTTTTAGAGAGCATAGGTCTTCTCATTCTTGATGAAGGTCATCAAGCTCGAAATAGCTGATCAAAGATATGGAATTCATGCAAAAAGGTTAATTCAAAACTGTGCATTATACTCTCAGGAACTCTTTTCTGGAAAAACTTCAAAGAGCTCTTCAACACATTGTATCTAGTAAGGTTAAATTTTTTCAATTGTTGCTCGAGTAAAAACTCGAAGCTATCCTCGACACCAAGTAAATTTATGGCTAACAACAGGATCTATAGGCTAAGGAAGTTCTTCATGGATGAAATTGGGAATAAAATTCAGAATGGAAAAGAGAGTGGAAAAGTAGAATTTGATGAAACTCTTGCAAAGTTCAAGTTAACGAATGATGCTTTTGTCCATTGTTATGATGGGAATATTTTGAACAGTCTTCCCAGAGTAAAGGATTTTACTATGATTTTGAGAGCATCTTCTATATAGCAAGCTATCTTAGATCAAATAAATGAAGCAAACAATTATGAAGGAGCCAACAATTTTGAATTTGAAACAATGGTGTCTTATGTATAGACTACCCTTGTGATTTGCTCCTAGAATAAGGTATAGCAATTTTGAATTTAAAACAATGATATATGAACAACTATTTAGCTTATTTGTTATGTTATAAGAATTAACTACAAGTTAGAACATATCAATATTAGCATAAAATAGCAGGTGCAATTCACCTCAAACTCTGTTGTGGTAATTGCTTTGTAAGGAAGTTTGCACTCCATGAACATTGTCTGTGCACATCAATATTTTGGTTATTATCTTGATCTCCTTTGTGATCAAAAGAACAATGAAGTTCATTGCATAACTCATGACCATTTTGTAGTGCTATGATCCAATGCTCTTTTACTTCTTACTCACTCTGTTCTCAATCACCATGTGCAAATGACTTAGAGGGTAGATCTTTGTCACCATTTGATAGTAACTTTCATTGTTTTTGGACTGTTTGTTATAATTCAATCACTGTTTGATAGTGTTCTTCCTTTCTTATTCCTATAGGACAAAGGACAATTCACAGTTTGTAACTCTCTAACAATGATATTCCTTTTAGTGATCTCAATCACCTAATTCAATGTGTTATCTTCTTCATTTCTCAGTGCTAACAATGCCTACATAGTGTTTTCTTAGTCACAATTACAGTGCTCCTTCATTTGAAGATATTATGTTGCTTAGACAGTAATGTTTCAGTGAATTCATATTTTGTATTGCAAACGTCTTGTTGCACTTGTAGAATTTTGTTGTGCATAATATGTAGTCAAGATGCCTTCAAATGGAGCTCTTTTGCAGAGGTAGTAGGATAACAATGTCAATAAAGTAACAGTGTTAGTGAGAGGTATGAAAGTAGATACACTAAGAATGGAAGGTATAATATTCTGACAGTAAAAGAATCATTTATCTGCTCATATCTTGACATAAGTTTCCCTGGTACATAAGATAACATATAATGTACTCTACTCCACCGTATCCACCTAATTCCATACCACCCAGAGAATCAATGACTAAGAGTATATGTGCCCTATATTTTGCAGCCCAAATGTGTTTTTATAATGGTTTTCCACAATTAGGAAGAAGGTATGTCATAAAATGTTTGTGCCCACCCAAAACTAAGCCTTATAAAGAATGTCTGCACCTATGAAAAATACCATAAGCTGCTTCAAAATACACTGTGGCATCTTTATGATTATATACACATCTTTTTTTCCACAGTTTCAAAATACACATTTATGATAATATTCACACAACAAGAACCTTGAAAGGTCAGAAACCTTGCTCTCATTCTTCCTAGGTCACTCCTCAAGAGCCCCCATCAGTATTTGTGGGCTCTTTACAATAGCTTATCCACTTATGAGAAGGCTCCCCTCATTTTCTAATGGAATAAATTGGCATATTCTCTGCTTGAATGTGTAATGTGATGTAGCACGTTCAATTTCATAAGGCACAATTTGAGAGAAGAATTTTGAGACTTGATATCCATAGAATCCAACTTCTTGCAACACAAAATGCAGAAGCTCAACATCCCAACCAAAGAAACTTAGCTTTAATATGCACCATAACCAATGTTTTCCCACATGAATGGTGGAATTGAACTAACTTTTGGGGGTCCCTTGAATAGAAAACATACACAAACACAAACTGTTGTGGTAGCTAGCAAGGAGAAAGCAAATGGATGATACATGGCTCCATGATAGCCTGTAATCCTTGATACTCTCTTGGAGGAAAATCTTGCACACTCACCACATTTTTGAGGAAGCTTAAGTACTGTTTGCTAAGACAATTATGTGTTTGAACCAGCTTCCTAAATTGCACTCGCATTCAAGGAAGGTTCTTTCAATATTGTTATTGCTAATTGAGCACTCATTCTATCTCCCAGTTTTCTTCCAACTAACCGGTTATATGAGTGATTATTTCTCATTAAGGCATAAGCATATTTGGAAGTGGATTTTTATCAAATATTGTAGTTGCAAGTTCCACTTTGGATCACCAAATCCTTCACAAAACCTTCTGCACAACCACCGCAACATCGCACAGCTTTTGTTGGGCCTTCGCAGTGATGCAGGGAGCATCACCGTGAAGGCCCAACAATAGTCGTGAGGTGTTGCGGTGGTTGTGCAGAAGGTTTTGTGAAGGCTTTGGTGATCCAAAGTGGAACTTGCAACTACAATATCTAATAAAAAACCACTTCCAAATATGCTTTTGATGGATGTTCATATCCTCATCCAAAGCTCCAATTCACACACAGGCGGGAAGGATGCTTTCAAAGGTTAAGGAGTTGGGATTTACACCCACTGGTTGTATTTTCTTAAAATTTTCTAAGGACTTTTAAGAAAAAACCCATTTTGAACATATCCTTCAATCA
Source organism: Sequoia sempervirens (assembly GCA_007258455.2). NCBI lineage: Eukaryota > Viridiplantae > Streptophyta > Pinopsida > Cupressales > Cupressaceae > Sequoia > Sequoia sempervirens. Next base: position 22,493 of record VDFB02110828.1, on the reverse strand, counting down.
CGACATTCCATGATATCATATTTCTTTGAGGCATTTTTTGAAACAATTTACTTGCCTTGTCTATGCTTCCACATTTTCATGTATGTCTAGCAAGGCACTTGTAACTACAACATATGACAAAAAATCCCTATTGTTATGCTTTGATGGATGTCCCTTCATTATAACTGGATATCTGATGTAATGCACATTATTATAGTGCAAGCCTAATTTTCATATCGTTTCATTTAGCATCACCAATATTCTCCACAAGAACATTATCCCTGTTTAAAATGATGGAAATGGTTCACATCTCTCAGAACAATTTCTCTTGCAACAATCTTGGAGATGAATTTAGATGCAGTGTGAAAATCAGAACATACTCAAAGGTTCTTAACAACTCTAATAGTTGTATCAGGGGCCATATTTAACAAACAAAATGCAATTGCTAACTTTTCACTATGGTGGCAGATAAATGATTCTTTTTGCTTTTATTCCACAGCATTAAGTAAAAGTCTTAAATTTGGAAATACTCTATTGCCTTCATTTTCCAAGCCAATTTCTCTAATTTTGCATAGCTCTCCCATGTTTGTGGATGTGATCTGCCTCCTACAATTTTTTAATTGATTTATCTTTCTAGTTTGTTTGGACTTACTTTTGTAAACCTACAATAGACAATGCACTTTTATTCTTTCTAAATTGAGACTAATAGTAATTTTGTTGGTTGTATTGAGGCATAGCTTCATTCATGGAAAAAAAGGAAGCATCATGTTGCTCATATCAAATGGCACGTTGCATTTAAAGGAGGAAAGATTCTAGATGGGTTATTGTTGATTGTATTGAAGGAGAGAGCTTCATATATGGGACACGATCAACACTCTCCTTCGATTCTACATGTTATAGCTTGTTCCAGGAAGATTTCCCACGTTGTAGAAGTTTTAAGAGATAAAATGGGCATGTGCTCGCATTGAAGGGCTCCAAGCATGCATTTTCATCATTGTAGGAGTTTTTTGGAGAATTTTCTTTCTTGTCATTTTTGTGCATTGTAACTCAGATTTTTAGTCTTGTGACTGAAAATAAAATTGGTAATACTCTATTTCTAAACTATAACTAGAACACCTTTCTTTTATTAATAAAGTTCAGCAATTTTTCCTTCTCAATGGTTGTCTTATTGTGTACAATTGATGATTGATGTGTATTTCTATGTTTTATTTTTAAATCCTCAAATATCAGTCAATTAAAATGACTAAATATACTACTAATTGACATCAATTAACAATTAAATTTACTAAATATACTACCAATTGATAGAAATCAAGAATAAATATGACTAAATATATGACCTGTGAAATAAAAATGACTAAATATACTACCAAATTGATCAAAATGATGATTAAAATTAATGACTAAATACACTACCAATGGTCAGAAATTAGTGAATAAAAATGACTAAATAAGTGACTAGATTGCAGCAACCAATGACTAAATCAATAACTAAATATATCAGTGAATAAAAATTACTAAATAAGTGACCAGATTACAACAATCAATGACTAAATCAACGACTAAATATACTACCAAATCGATTAATCAAAACAACCAATAAATGACTAAAAATGGTTTAGTCATCAATCTGGTCGCATTATAAATGACTAGCAATAAACTATTAATGGTCACGTGACCATGTTCAATCATTTATGAGCATTTTTTAGTAGTTTTTCAGTCATATACTGTTGTTTATGTACTAGTGTTTCAAAAATTCTATTGACTACACCTTATTCTATTATCATGTTTCCCTCCAACTCCCACATATTCACCCTTTATTACTCCTCTCAAACTTTTAAATATTATGTGCACCTTAGTACATGTCTACGAGTGCAAAATAAACTTAAACTCCTTCCATTTTTCCAAATCAATAAAAACCCGTAATAACTTGGAATGCTTCTCCCACCTACTTTCTTGCCCCACTAGATTCCTTAACAACTAGGATTAATGGTGTGTGCCCCCAACATGTCTCTTGGTTTTTCTTATTTAATTATGCCCTAACATGTCACAAAACTATATTTCTATTAGTGAGATAAATTTTTAGATTTAGTATGTGATCCCCCATGCTTCACATGGTACAAAAATATTTTAAGAAAGATTGTGAGCCCTAAGTCATGGAGAAAGGACAAGTGAGAGGTGTGGGAACCTATAAAGGTTTGCACAAAATTTGGCCTCCAAAGATCTTTTCTAGATTTATATTTTGGATTTTTAAGCATGTTTTACACCTTGAGACTTTGACTATAATTTTTGATAGGGGTATAAAATATCAAACTTATTTTTTCCAAGGGTTGGTCACTCCTTTTTATCACATGACCACAATGTTGATTGTATTCAAGGGTTTCAAAATCTACACATGCATTCATCATTTTGAAATTTCATTCTAGAAGTCACAGAGAAGTCACAGAGAGGTACTTGACTAAGGTATATATTTGTAATTAGGTGTCTCCTTGGCTAGTTAAGAGAATTTTGGAAGGTTATTGAATAGAAAGGTGTGATAGGGTTTCCTCTACTTACAAATTTTACTCATCAAATTTGTTGGTGTGATTGTGACTAGAATTTGATAAGTGTTATATCACTTTAATACACTTCAAATTTTTGCTTGTAATGTTATTTTTCTTGTATCATGAAAATCTCTAGAAATTTGGAGAAGGATTATTTTTTATTATATAAGCAGGGAAGGGCACCAATCTCGTAGTAGCAAAATGAGTTGAAGCAGCAAAAGATGAGATAGATTAGGAAAACAGCACCAACCACACCTAAAAAACAACTAGACTAAATACTAATAAGCAACAATATGGGGCTCGCAGGCCAATTTACCAGTATTTGCATCCACAAGATCATTTTAGTTATAATAAAAAACATAAGCATACCACATACTATCCCAAAACATGGCACATAGGCCAAATAAAAGATTAACCACAGACCAGCAAGTTCTAAACCAAAGCATAGCTAGCATAAAATAGCAGTCCAGTACTAACATCCAGAGGAACCAAAGTTTTAAGACAGTCATAAAACTAGATCAAAAAACAAAGCAAGATGACAAAGCCATTATTTGACATTAGCTATCAGCTCTCAGTTTTCACCAATATGAGAGACGAATTCCCTTCAGTCCAGGCTAGCTTCATTGATCAATTCCTTTGTTCCCTCATGCTTCCCGGCCTTCTCTAACTACTTCCTAGTCTTTGATTGACCAAAAACCACTCCAACCATAGCACGCCACATCAAACCATCAGTGACCTTCATCAGAGTTATGATCACTTTCTCCATGTCCTCTACCTGAACCTACCAAAAAGTGATTCTACTTTTCAAAAATTGAATGTTAGTGTCCCCAAGAAGAGTAACACCCAAGGCGATGTCCTCCACTTCATGGACCTCCTTCTCAATAACCTCAAGGTCCTCTTCCCCACCAATTTCTTCCTCCTTTTCATCATCCTCCTCCTCCATTTCTTCTTCATCCATCTCATAGTCACAGTCATCACAATCCATTCCTTCACTTTCCTCCTCCATTTGGGGTTCAAATTCTTCCAACGTCAGTTGTTCCTCTTCCTCTATTTCAATCTCCTTCTTTTTACTTTTTTGTCAGAAGAAGTGACCTTTGCCAATCTCATCGATCTTTAGCCACCACGCAACATGCCCACCTTCCCTTCATTAATTTCCTCCTTTTGAGGACCTTCAATTTCTTTAGTTATGGTAATGGCATTTCCTTGCTTCGGGATTTGATGGTCTTTTTTAAAACTCTTAACCCTGGGAGGTTCCAGAAGCAGAGGGAAGTGTTTCCTTTTTTTCAAGGTGGCTTTGAGCAATTCCAACTTGAGGAGATTCTCCACAGAGGCATGCTTAGACTTAGAGGTGGAGGAATTGGAGTTGGGGATAGCCAAAGGGGTAGCATTCAAGGGGCTACCTTCCTAAGGTTCAATACGAGGAGTTGGGGGCCTAGGGTTAGGCACATGGTTCGAAAGCACAACTGTCGATGGTAAACCAACATTCTCATCATTATTATGGTGGGGATTATCCTATCAAGCAATTAACAGGTTGCCTTGGGGATTATTCACAAGGGAAAACTTGTAAAGAGACAGCATTAAACCTTGATGCAAAGGAGGTGGGCCCTATTTTCAATGTTTTGCTATAGGGAAGAAAGCAAGTAGAAGGGAAAATTTATCCTATCATTATGATGAATGTGATTCAAGATAGGGAAATGGTAAGCATGAATAGTCATGTACCTACCTTCTAAGATGAAGTAGTGCATCACAAACATGCTTACTAGGGAAAACGGCGGTGGGAGTTCAAGCCTAGCGTACCCATTCTAGAACCTCGTAAGCACCTCTCCTTCATGCAAAAATTTCTCCACAAACTTTTGGTAGTCAGCACCGCTTTTCTTCGCCACCTTTCTCCCTTCATTAGTTAGACCAGTAGCATCAGCAATTAGTTGAGTCATGACTTCAAATTTCACCGTGCCAATAGAAACATGGCCTTTTTTCCAAGAGTTGGTGAACTTAACAGTTAGACTTTCATTATACCCCCTCATAGCTTCAAAGAAAGAAGCCATACCAGCCCCTCTAAACATACACCGGAGATCAAGATTTTGTTTAAGGACAACACAATTAAGGGGTTCAGTTCTCTTCCTCGGCCCTCCCATTTTTAAAGTATGCAAACTTTTTGGGTTTTTCTTCTAGTTAATTCCTTTCTTCATACCACCCCAAAAACAATAGCTCTACCAACATAGATGCCAAATTTGCAGAGATAAGGAGCAAAGATAATGAAGCAAAGAAAGTAGTTTAAATTATTTAAATGAGTTTTCTAGATGAAATGAGCCATAAATGCAAGCCCCAAGACAAATTTGGAATGATTAAACTTTACCATAACAAATGTTTCCAAATTAACAAGATCAAGTGAAGCCTTGAAAATGAGGTGGGAAGAGACGTATGGCACGTTAATCATATTTGAAATGACCAAGGCTTTGTTATTGCAAACAAACATGTGATACAAAGGGTACTTGGAAATGATGAACTCATTAAATTTTTGGCCGATAAAAATCTCCTTAATATTTTCCATAATGTGAAACATACCAATCTTGCAATTATTAACCTTTATATCCATCCTATCACCAAGTCTAATAATCACACAGTCGAGACCCCTTATCCAATACTTATAAGAATTTTCATATTTTTCTTTTAAAATTCTATCTTTTATTGCCCTTGGAAACACACCATACTCCCAACAAGTCCAAGTGTTACACTTAAGAGCCTCATTAGCAACAATATCCACAAAGTAGTTCCCTTCCCTATAAACATGTTGAACTCTACAATAAGTGAAAAATTGCATGTGCAACTTGCAATTATCCATTATATCTCTTATTTCACAAGGTACAACACTCTCCCCTTTCAAAATATCAACAATGAGCTTAGAATCTCCTTCCAAGATGACTTTTTGGAAGCCTAAATCTTTCAATAGTTTAATACCTCCCCAAGCAACTATAGCCTCCACCTTGTTATTAGAGAAAACACCAATATTTTTCCCATATCCAGAAATATAGTCCCCATTATGATTCTTGATTAGGCCTCCAACCCCTGCCAGACCAGCGTTGCCTTTAGAGCAGCCATCAAAGTTGCATTTGACCCAGTCCCTCTCAAGGGGAGTCCAAACAGTAGTCTTCCTTGAAAGATAAGTAGACCAATTGATATTAGTGAGATCCTTTTTGAGGCCCTATAGTTGTTTGATTCGGATCTCCTTATAGGAAGGCATAACCTTAGAGTAGTTGTATCCCCCCACTTACACATTTTCCTGAATTTAAGTCTTAATGGAAAAACATAAATCATAGTTGTTTCTCTCAATTTCCCTGAATATCCTATTATTCCTCTCCTTCCAAATCCCCCAGGCTAAGAAGGGAGGGACTTGGTTCCAAAGATCCAAGATAACCTTGCGAGAGAAGGGGCAAAAGGACCAACTGTCAATGAAGAAGGATTGTTAAGTAGATTTTATTTTTGGATATCATACCTCTATTATTATTTTCTATTTTTGTTATTAAATGTGACTAGGTAACCCCCTATAAGGCATTGGTCCCAAAAAATTTACCCTTCATATGCTCAAAATGAGCAAAAATATTTAATCAATAGATGAAGAGTAGATAGTTTTATGTATTTCATGATTCATTGTATACCAAAGGAAACATCTGAAGCAAACCTTAAAAGTAATTATTTTAAGAGAATCGTGTCTTTCATACTTGTATCAAATCAATAATAGGTCATAACAGTAGGTTAGTTTTGGTCTAGTGACAAGGTTTGGGATCAAAACCTACAATTGGACACTATTGCATTTTTTTATCATGTATATATTTAGTCGTAATGAAAAAACAAAAACAGTACAACTAGCGATAGCAAGTCAACACAAAAATAAAGTAGAAGGGTGTAGTGACAAACCAAACAACCATGCAAATGATTTTAAGGGGTTTTCATAGGGTTTAAAGGTTTTTGTACTCAAATATTTCTCAACACACATTGACAACATTATTCTTTTGGCATATCAATGGATGCTAACAGATAAATTGAAAGAAAAGAACCTAGGTTAATGTTAGCATATTAAACACAAAACATCTAAATCTGGGGGTAGGTTATTTTTTTATTTCACCTATCTTTGATGATTAGCCTAGTGATGAGCTTTATAATGAGTGTACTTCTATCACTAGTGATATGCCTTTTTCACCTTCACATGAGGTCATTATTCTCCTTGCATTTCACGATGATCCCTCTATACTATCTTCTAACCCATGGTCTATTGATGATATGTTTAGTGAAGAGCACAATGATACTTATTTATCTCCTTATGATGTGGTTGATGACTCTTCATTTCACAATACTGTGATTCATGGTGAACATCATCTTACCACCCTTATAATAGATACATTTAGTGGAATTGAAGATGCAAAGTACATGTTAGATCATTGGTATCTTCATATTATGATTTTCACATGATGGTGGCACTTTGATGCACACCTTTAGTGATACTTTAATTCATAGAGCTAAACAATGGTCTATTCATGTATTGTTTCTTATACATCTTTATATGCATTGTCATGTTCTTTCATAGATCGCTTTACTATGGGTCATAGACCATGTTTTACTCATGAATTTCATTATCTTCCTAATGTGCCTTCCTAATTGGATCCAATGGGTTTTTAATTCATCATGATGCTATACAATTTTTTTATGGATAAACACATTTGGATCCTCTCATGTTTTCTTTGGATCTTGTAATGTCATAAAATTGCACCGCATGCGATTTCACATACATTCTTGCATTTGCTTTAGTGTTCACTCCCTTAGAACTTGTGTAGGCTCATTTTAGCCCTTGCATCAACCTTTTCCCCTCTCAGGATTCTCAAAAACCCCTTTTCAGCAACTACCTTCATGCGTCAGCTTTACATCAAACCTTGTGTTTTCCTGTTCTCGTCATTTTGTAGTGTGATGTGTTTGGACACTAGTGCGTCGTGTGGACGTATGTGCACCGCGCTAGAATTATGTGATGTTTCAACATTCAAACGACCACCTCTGAGAATTTTTTCTACTTGTCAGGAAGTTTTGTCGGTGGTAACGATCGGGGACACCCTGAAACGACTCAAGAAGCTTATTTTCCCTCTTTAAAAAGTTTTCTTTTCAATCCATTTGGTCTTCTAGCCTCTTCTCCTTCTTGGCTCCTCTCTCAAACATTCTCCCATCTTGCTCTTGCTTGCACAGCTCTCTTGTTTGTTACAACATCCTTAAGCTTTCACGGCTCACCACAACAACACTCTTGCATTCTCTCAAAACCCCCTACAACTCTCTTAGCTCTTGCATATATCTTTGTCTCCATCTTTGGCTTCCTTAAGCCTCTAAGCTAATATCTCTCTTGCCTTATGCTTGCGAGCATCTTGGGATTTCACACATCCCCTATCTATTGCATCTATATTTTGTGATACGGGTTCTCCTCCTCGAGCAAAGATTGTTTTTATCACCTACATTTTGTGATGCGGGTTCTGCTCCTCGAGCAGGGTTTTCTTTTATCACTCATCGCATACTTTATTTCTCTCTATCTATCTGGTTGTCTATGGAGGTGGGAACACCAAAATGAGGGTTTGACTAAGGTAAACCCCTATACAACCCCAACATTTTCTCTAGATCTTACATATGTAGGTATTGAAGACATTCATTTGTTGGATGCTTCATCACTTGGGTTGTTGTGAGAAGTTTTCTATCTCTTATTCTCTTACTTTATCATTTACTTTACTTTATTTAAGTTCTATTGTACTCTATTATTTTCCTACATTTTGGAAGTTCTCAGTAATTAGACTGTCAGTAGTTGCTTTGTTGTTTTCTATGATAAACAGGGTTTCTGGTTCGTACGAGACACCAGCGCACCTTTGGGACTCCAGCGCACCATGTTGTTGTCCTTTAGTCGAGAGCTCGCTAATTTTTCCAGAAAACCACTATGACCCACTCTTTTTTATTCTAGAACTCTCATTGTGTCCCTTGAGGTAGTTTAGGGTAGTTCACCCCTAGGGAATCTCTTGAGAATAAAGAGACTCATGAGTAGCGAATCCCCCTTCTCTACATTTTGGTGAGCCTGACGTGAACCATAGTATTTTTTCAAAAAACTAGGAATTTATTTACTCCAACTTGGTGGGGTCATAACTTTTGACTTGGTGCTTGAAATTTAGAGCTGAATTTTAGGGACTGACGCAAGTTTCGACCCCAAATTCCACTCCGAAGACCTTCAAAAATGAAAATTACTAGAACCTAGAAAATACCAAAAAAATCTGAAAAATCTGGATTTTTGGTTTTTCTCAATTCTGTCACCCCTGGATTGCTCTAGATCAACCGACATGTCTATATCTCTATTTCAAGATGTATTTTCTATCTTTCTTCTTTCTATCTCTTTCCAGCTTTGTTAAGAAGCTTCAAGAAGTTCTCTTACAAGCATGTGAAAGTGAGTTCTTGTCACCTTTCTAATTTTTCTTTGTTGATCCCTCTCCTGAGATTCCTTCTAAGGATATTTTGGCGCAGGAGGATGAAATCATTGATACCTTTCTTAGTGTTAGTCTACCTTCTTTGCATTCCAATGCACTCTCTTCTGGAGATGATGCATTGGTGAATGATGAATCTCTTCTCTATTCCAATGCACTCTCTTCTAGAGGCGTTGCATGTGTGAATGATGAATCTCATCCTTGTTATGATGCACTCTCTTCCAGAGATGATGCATTAGTGAATGATGAAGTTCCTTCCACATTTGATCCTCCCTCAATCAATGTTGAGAATATTTCTTTGAATAATTGTTCCACTAGCTGTGATGATTTTGTAAATGTAATCTATGTCTTTGCTACCCCTCAAAGGCCTAAGAGACCAGTCATTTATCTGACTTCAACTAATCCTTCTCCTAAAAGGATTTGTTCTATTGACGGTGTCCCATTTGATATTGATTCTCTTGATCTTTCTATGGCTCCCTCTTACAAAGCGATATCCCATACTTATAAGAATATAATGAATAAACAACCAAGCCTCCTTCAAGCTCCTAAACCTACGACTAAAGCACCCAATGATTACGATCTTGTTGAGCAACTTTGAGTTACTCCGGCTAAGATCTCACTGTGGGACTTGCTTCAGTTTGCTCTGGTTTACCAAGGTATGCTTTAGGAATCCTTGCAAAAGATCCTCTTGCCTGACTTTGCTAGGCCGACGGATTTTAATGTGTTGATAGCCCATATTCATGCAGATTCACTAAATATCATGTTCTATCTGCAAGAACTTCCATCCTCGAAAGTGTAGAAGCAAGCAGACTCTCTAATGATTATAGTCAACATTAATAATATCGACATTAGACGTACTCTTGTTGACGTTGGTTCGATGTTCAATGTATGTAGCATTGATCTATTGCCTAAGATTACTATTGAATCATCTTTTTTTAATGCTTCTTCTGTTGATATTCGTGGGTTTGATAGTCTTGCCTTTGAGGTTGGGACTTGTTACTGTACCCACCCTTGTATATGCTATGTCAGAAAAATTACCATATAACCTTCTTCTTGGTAGACTGTGGATTCATGTTATGGGTGCAATCTCATCTACCTTGCATAAATCTATTAAATTCATTTGCAAAAATCGAGTAGTGACAGTCAGGGCTGACCTTGAGACTATGCACTTATGTGAAATGGTAGTTGTTGGTCAGGTTTCGGTTGTGCCTAATCTTATCCCTTCAGTGTCTTCCAATATGTCAATGTTTACTCCAGTAGTGCTTACTACAAAGCATACTCCTAAGATAGATGTCCCTGAAGAAGATCCTTCTGAAGCAAGAAATCTTAAGTTTTCTCTTTCTACTTCTTAAAAGAATGCATGTCTTGGTGATGATTAGGGTTCTCTAGACTTGAATCCTTTGTTGGAGAGTGTAAAGTCGACCCGATCCACTTAGACCTTTTGATAACATCATCCAAACCCGCTATCAAAGATGATTATTCTTTTATATCATGGGATAATGTGAGCAATAATTGTACTGTTCTTAGTGTTGATCCTCCTTCTGAGGAAGATGATCACACTTCTATAAAAGAGGTTAATGTCAGCAATCCTATAAAGAAGGTTGATGGTGGTCCTGTAGAGGAGCATAATCCCCATCAAGCTAGAATAATGCTCTCTATGAAGATCCTCCTTCTCAAGATTTACAAACACGTTATGGCCCTAGCTTTAAGCTTTCCTCTAAATATGGTTATCGGCGTAAAGGTTGTGGGCGTAACGAGCAAGGCATTCAGGGCCCTATAGAATTTGTGCCTCGTAAGCGTAATTTGGGGCTTGATTGCTCGAATGAACAATCTAAATGGAAACCATGGTTAAATGACATGAAGTTTGCTCAACCTCATTCTCTTAGATTGATTTATCCTCCATTGTCTATTGTCTTTGTGTCTTCTTCTTGTGAGCAGTCAAAATTTTCTCCACAAGAGAAAGGGTTGCTTCTACTCATTCTTTTTCTAAGCAAGAGCATATCTTGTTGAGGCTTCTAAAAGCCCACTTGATTACTCTTCCTCCTCCTACACATATGAAATTTCATATACATGATAAAGAAAAACATTCTTTTTGTGCATACCATCGAGTGTCTGGCCATTCCACTAGTGAATGTAAGTCCTTGAAGGATAAAATACAACAACTTCGTGATTCAGGTACCATCACTCATTTATTTGTTGATGCACCTACCTACCTCTTCTTCAAATAACAAGTGATATCTAGGTCTACCTCTATCCTATATGTTCTAAGTATCTTCCATGGTTCTCCTCCCCTGTATATTGAGGGCAGTGATAACTTGTTTTGGAGATGTGTGTCCCCCTTAAAGGACCCCCTCTCTTCTCTATGTACTTCAAATGAAGTGTCCCTTGAGTGGTCCCCTTGTTGTCTTGAAGGGTTCCCAAGAGACTCCCTTTGAATTTTTTTATCTCAAATAAATTCTATGGCATCTAGCTTGGGGGCAACTTGACTAGACCCTTCTTTATGTGATTGTCTTGTAACGCAGCTTGCAGTAGCCACAGGTTCTTCTAATTAGTCTTGCTCAGTAGGACCAAGAACCTGTAGAGCTCCTTTGCATCCAGCTTGCCTAACATGTTTAGTCTACGAATTAACATGTTGCTTACCGGTGTGCCTGTGAGGCTACTTTTCAAGCTTACCTTGCAAGACCAAACACATGTGAGGACCTAATCCGACTTTGTGGAGTCCCCCACATTGGGCTTCCTTCATGAGAGAGTACTTGGGGGAATGCCTTCTTTGTAGGTTTGAGGGCCTATGAAGCACTTGCATCCCGTGGGATCCGTTCACCGTTGGTCTGTGGGCCTTCAGTTGAGTTTGTTCAACTCTGTAGGAGAGTACCTACAGAGCCTTTTGTTCACCTTCCGTAGGTCTGTGGATCTGCAGCACATCTATTCAACTCTCAATGGGTCTAAGGACATATGGAGCCATCTCTCTTGGAATTTTCTTTCATTTCTAGCTTCTCCATCTCTCTTAAATTCTCTTTCTTCTCAATTGTGTATACCGGATCGAAGATCTGCATCTTCTTCATCCTGAGTATATGCTCTTTCTCTCTTTGACATTGGTTGCTTCCCTGACTTTTGGGTGCATTCTTCTCTTGAAGCAATCAATCCTTACATTCTTCTCTTTGTTTAAGAATTCTTCTATGTGTTATTGTTTTTAATTTGGGGACAATGCATAGTACTGAGGCAACCTTTTACATCGAGGTCTCTTTCACTTTGTTGTTGCAAATCCTTTAGTTTTTTGTGTGCTTTTTTGTATGTGTTTTTATATGTTCTAACCCTACATTGTAATGGTTTTTTATGTCCTAACATTGTTGTCTTGTGTAGGTTTCTCTTGTCTAATGTGTTTATTTTGTAGGTCTTCAGCCTAGGGGCATGCTTCCTTGGTTTGAAGAGTTATCTGCTTCCTCTACAGTATCATTTTGGCATCATGGTGTTATTTATGTTTAGTAGACTTCCTTTAGTGTGCATATTAGTGTAGATTCATATGCCTGCTAAAGTGGGGGGAAAATGCAATATCGTAAAATTGCACTCCATGCAATTTTGCATACATTCTTGCATCTACTATAGTGTCCACTCCCTTAGAACTTGTGTAGGCTCATTTTAGCACTTGCATCAGCCTTTTCCCCTCTCAGGATGCTCAAAAACCCCTTTTCAGCAGCTACCTCTGTGTGTTAGCTTTGCATCAAACCTTTGTTTTTCCCATTCTCGTTGTTTTGTAGCGTGATGTGTCTAGACACTAGCGTGTCACACAGATGTCTGTGTGTCGCGCTAGCATCTCGTGATGTTTAAACGTTCAAATGACCACCTCTAAGCATGTTTTCCACTTTTTAGCATTTTTTGTCGATGGGAACGGCTGGGGATGCCCTGAAACAACTCAAGAAGCTTATTTTCCCTCTTTAAAAAGTTGTATTTTCAATCCATTTGGTCTTCTAGCCTCTTCTCCTTCTTGGATCCTCTCCCAAACATTCTCCCATCTTTCACTTGCTTGCATAGCTCTCTTTTTTGTTATAGCAACCTCAAGCTTTCATAGCTCACTACAACAACACTCTTGCGTTCTCTCAAAACCCCCTACAACTCTCTTGGCTCTTGCATATATCTTTGTCTCCCTCTTTGGCTTCCTTAAGCCTCACAGCTGATATCTCTCTTGCCTTATGCTTGCGAGCATCTTGGGATTTCACACATCCCCTATCTATTGCATCTATATTTTGTGATACGGGTTCTCCTCCTCGAGTGGGCATTGCTATTATCACCTACATTTTGTGATGTGGGTTCTCCTCCTCGAGTGGGGTTTGCTTTTATCACTCATCGCATACTTTATTTATCTCTATCTATATGGTTGTTCGTGGAGGTGGGAGCACCAAAACAGGGGTTTGACTAAGGCAAACCCCTATACAGCCCCACCATTTTCTCTAGATCTTACATATGCAGGTATTGAAGACATTCATTTATTGGAGGCTTGATTACTTGGGTTGTTGTGAGAAGTTTTCTATCTCTTATTCTCTTACTTTATCATTTACTTTACTTTATTTCAGTTCTATTGTACTCTATTATTTTCCTACATTCTAGAAGTTCTCAATAATTAGACTATTAGTAGTTACTTTGTTGTTTTCTGTGATAAACTAGGTTTCTGGTCCATACGAGACACCAGCACACCTCTGGGACTCTAGCGCACCACGTTGTCATCTTTATTCCACATTGTCGTCCTTTGGCCGAGAGCTCGCTAATTTGTCCATAAAATTGTTGTGACCCACTCTTTCTGATTCTAGAACTCTCGTGTCCCTTGAGGTAGTTTAGGGCAGTTTTCCCCTTGGGAAACTCTTGAGAATAAAGAGACTCATGAGTAGCGAATCACCCTTCTCTACAGATCTATTTTTGACTAATTGTGGAGTGCATTCTTTTACGCCCCCTATTGAATAATCATGTGATTTAGACATAATTAAGGGTAAAGAACAACATGATCTTTTAGAATTTTTACTTGGTATATGTGAGAATCCCATTAGTTTATTATACATCTTTCACATCCTCCACCAACACTACACATGACATAATGCACACATATGAATTTGGGACATTTTGAGCACTACATTTCACCTTATGTGAACTTCATCATCATATTGAAGTATTGCACTATCCCTTGGTACATGATAGTTTGAATTATCCTTCACCAAGTGGATTTGTGGCATCACATTTTACAAAGTATGATGGTAAAGGTGATCCATTATGATATTTATAATACTTCCAAGTAATGTGCCTCCCTTGTTTTCATGAAGACCAATTTCTCGTTAAGGTGTTCCCATCAAACTTAAGTGGTCATGCACTCACATATTTTTATTCATTATCTCATGTTTTTATCACTTCCATTAAGGTTTTGGCTAGTGCTTTCAAGATACATTTTACTTACAGTATTGAGCCTAAGCCATTGATCACTCAACTCATGTAATGCAAACAAAAGGAACAAAAGCCAATTAAGTATATTTTTAAATCTCAAGCTTTGTCTACTAATATTTTGTCTCCATTATGTGATGATGAGCCTCAAATTATATTTATGGATGCCTAACTTCCAATCTTTCAAAGCCAAGTGTATTACATGCCACATTCCTCGGTTTTAGAATTGTGTGCTATGTGTGTAAGTGTGAGTATGTCTTATTAGAATATCCATGTTTATATCAACATACTTATAGCACTTCCCCTCTTTTTCCATGAGTAAACATAATTTTCACATTCAAAAAATGAGGGCAATGAGGATGACCTCAATGGTATTTTGATGATCATAATGCAATTTCTAAACCAAAGCAATTTACAGAAATTACTACATTGAAAGAGACTCCACGCATAGTATTAAAACAACTTTTGAAACACAATCACATTATCTTAACTCTTGTCAAATCAATGGGCAACTCTAAGCTTCTACTATGCAAGACTGTGTACTTTTTCTCCTATCATGACACACATAGCCATTCTATGGATAGATGCATGGAATTCAAACATGAAGTTAAAGATCTTATATATTGAGGGGAGATAAGCATTGAACATACTCATGATTTGATAACTCCCTCATTCATGAGATTGGTCATATAAAGTAAAATGATGTGTGTCAAGAGATTCATCATGCTTGCCATAATACATCCCATGTTGAGGTTACACACAAAACAAAAGAGAAGCCACTTAATATGCAACCAACTACTTGTGTGTTTGAAAAGGATTATCAACAAGAGACAAGTGATACAAGAAATAAATTATGAAGAAAATACAAGAAATAATGAATATTATGGTGATAGATTTTGGAATGAAGAAGATGATGATGGTCCTCCTAGATTTGTTTTTGATAAGATAAGCCCACAGGGCCAAAAACAAGCTAGTTCAAACATGAACTAGGAGAAGAGAAAACAAGAGCCACTAGGGCCCGGCGAAACAGCTGACAAATAGTTGTAGAACAGCAAACAAGGACTAGACAACCCCAAAACCGGAGGGGACTAATCTGACTCCCTAAACCCTAGGCCATGAAGAAGAGATAGATTTGGGGAGTCCCTTCTTCCTCAACACAATAGACCAGGAAGACTCAGAACCGAAATCCACCGAGAGAGGCGAGAGGAGCAAATCCTCACCAGCCACCCTGGGCAAGGAGCCACCATGCAACGAGGGAGCCAGAAGCATCGAAGAGGAAACATGAGCAATTAAAGGACCAGTAGAGTCATTCAATGAGGGATGGGCAAGTTTCGCCTGAGAAACAACAGCAGATTGAGGCAGCAAAGGTTCCACGGAAGGGATAGTTGGAAGAGGAGCCAGGCAAGACTCAGACACCACGGGAGCCAAGGGAGGGTCGCCCTCCTTAGAGGAACCATCCAAAGAGGGAGAACCAACCGTGAGATAGTCTGGGAGAGCATTCTTCCACCAAGTAGCAGCACCCTTGCGACGAACAAGAGGGCAACCAGAGGTCAAATGACCAATGGAGAAACACCTCCTACACCAAAAGGGGAGACCCTCATAATCTAGCAGCTGCCTCCAAGGTCTGTCCCCCACCATCAAGACCACATCACCATGGAGAGGTTTGGAGATGTCCAAATCAACTAAACTATGAGCCACCGTAGTGTGCCCTAGATCCTGAGTCATAGAGTCCACCTTCAAAAAGTGTCCAATGGTGTTGCCAATAGCTTCATAACACGAATCTCCAAAACTGGAGAGGGAGATTCAGCAAACGGACCCAAATTGGTCTGGTATTTAGCGACTTAGTAAGAGAATTGAAAGTGCGAAACCAAGGCCTGATGGACAATGAATGAATACCCCATATCCATCCCCTGTCCAGCACACAGCCTCGTTCCACAAAGGAGGCAAAGGTAGCCAAGAAGAACCCCCTAACACTAGGATAGAGCTCAATCTTCCCAGAGACTAAAGGCTTCCAAGAACCAGTCCTCCTAGATTTGTTGGCTGCTACATGTGCACCTAATATACCTATATACATATATTTCTTGTTTTCATTTTGTCCTTTTCCTTATTTCTTAGGATTTTTTTATCATGCCTTGTTTGTTGTGCTTTACACACCCAATTCACCTCTTGTATCTTGTTTCTTGTATCACCTTCCCTCTCTAAGGGGCATCTTCCTTCCCTTTTTGTTTGATATATTGACCCTTGTACTTTTTAGCATCTTCTTTGCTTATTCGTCTTGCATGCCTTATTGTGTGTTTTTTGTTGCTCATGTTTACCACATTGGCTTTTCTATTTTTCTTTGTTTCGTACTTTTATGATTTTTATGCCTCCTTGTGCTTGTCTTTTACCATACTAGTTTGTTCATGATTTTCAATCATATATGCTTATGATCCCAAGCCCTTATGATACCTATAGTTATCCAATTAGACTCAAGGGCACAAAACCTTCCTCGTTCCTTATTTAGCTTTTAATTGTCATATCTTGACATTGAGGACATCATGTCCTCCCCTTATCATTTGTGTTTGCATTACTTTACCATGCTTCTAAAGCAATAATTTACATCATATCGACATGCTTAGTTTTGTATCTAGACCCATATTGCCTCTAGGGACTTACTGTCTTATTGCAACCAGTGTGTGCTCATACTCTTGGATGCCACATTAGGGGCCTATATTCTTAGCCTAGTGCCTTATGTACCTAAACAAGTGTTTGTGGCCATTTAGGACCACATCACCATTTTCATTTGCCTGTAGTCATTTGCCTATACTAAGGGAAAAAACATAGTCCTTCAAACCTATCTCCAATCCATGGGTTTATCATGCTTATCATTTGAGATATTGTACCTAATTGTCACATGATATATTCAGGAGACAGATTTACTTTAAATGATTTACATTAATTTCTTGTAACATATGGATGCAACCAATTGAAGGGGGAACATATCACGTCGTTAACACTCCTTTTATTGAGATGTAGATAGTTATAGGTGCCTACATAGAAACTTAGTGCCATCTCCAAATGGACCATTGTCACATGGCACGATCATTCCCTATATATCATGTCATTCTATGGTCACTGCATAGTGTAGAGCACCACTTTACATATTGACATAATATCCTAACCATTACTTTTCAATTTCCTAGATAGTTATCTGACTTTATATTATGTGCCTATTTCATTTGTGAAATAGATGTTACTCATTGCACATCTTTTCTCTATTTTGCAAGTTCCTGTGGAGCATGCATATTAAGGATGATGAACACAAGATATCTTCCAAGGTCTATTACATTACAAGGATTTGGTATCCTTTGTATGTCTTAAGTGTATACTTTCATGCTTTCATGCATGTTTGTGAGTGCTCATATTTTGAGATGTATGATCATTGTAGAATTCACCTGCAATTAAAAGTGGGAGCAAACTACAATGATGAAATTTAAATACCCATGTCAATTCACATTTAATTTTGGGTCCATTTTGAGAAAATTTATTAATGCAATTACATATCAACAAATGGTGATCTTGTGCAAAGTTGGGCTCATTCATCAATCCTTTACATATCCCCACCTTTACTAATTTCTATGCTTTGACATTACCTTGTCCATTCTTACACTTTCTCATATATTTTACCTTTATTACATCATTTGTATCTATACATTCATTTCCCATATATAGGCATTACCTCTCCCTTGTCCCAAGTCAATCTTTTAAGTGAGACCAATCCCATACCCATAAATCTAACCCCTAAAATTAAAAATTTTAAATTCTAATTCTAACCAACTCTCGCCTATTTTTGTCCTATCTTGAGCTAACTTGGTACACATTTCACATGATTATTGCTATGTACTTGTGCTTGAAGGCATTCAATTGCATTCATTTTACACATTAAGAACATTACATTTTCATTGACTATTCACTGGCATTCAAGGATCATTTTGAAGAACATTTTGATTGGTGCATTGAAAGGAATTGGAATTTGCATAAAACTCTAGAACATTTGCATATTTGCTTGTTGCACATCAATCTTTATAATCATAGTAATATTGGCCTCTCATAGGGGTTGACCTAGGAAAACTTGTCACCTAATGATCTGACAATCTCCTTAAGGTATTTTTAAATACGACAAATCCTTGGCAACTAAAAAGACAAAGAATCAAGTAAATCAATGAACAAAAGTGCACAACAAGCAAATCAAATCCACACCCACAAAAATGATCCAGAGCCAAAAACTTCACCCAAAAAAGCCACAATACCAAACAAAATCTATGATAAAGGGTTGAACTAGATTATCTAATTTTTGTGTCTAAACACCAAATTTTAGCATCTACATCAAAGATATCCATCTTCATCATTCCTAGAGCTTAGTATCATTATCCATCACATTTAATTTCCTAACTTAACATTCAATTGATGAATTATCTAATCCTAATTGTTACATTAATTAATCTAGGTTGATTTGAGTTAATTACATTTCATTTAATTAACTTGGATTAAACTTAGTAAATGTCATTTTCCTGAATTTGAGATTATTAATTTAACATTATGTAGAATTATTTTAGTTTAACATTTAAAATAAATTTTTGTTTTAAATTTATAATTTATAATTTATAAATAAATAAATAAAATTATTTTAAATAGTTTTTCATATATATTTTTTAATAAAATGTAATACTTTAACCCCTTCACATCTAAATTCATTTATTTTGTTTTATAAAATGTACAAACCTACCTTCTAATTTAAAAGTTTTTTCCTAATGAAGAAAATAAACCAAGTATAACTTATATCATCTTCCATTGAATTAGTGATTTTAATATTTGTTATATATATATAAAAGGAAGCAAAAAAATGTTTATAAAGAAGAGAAACGCTGTATAAAACAGCAACAGTACACCTCAAAAGAGCAGCAAGATAACTGAGAAAGGGCAACAAAGGGACAGCTGGAAGGCTGTTACTTATCATGTTCTGCCATAAATAAAGGTATGGTAAGCCACATTCTCTGGCACTTGTTATTATTGCATTACAACCTGGCCACATGTCCAAAAGAGATATGGATGGTCTTATTATGGTAAAAGGAATTGAAGTAGAACACATTTTTATAAATGATCCCAACACCATTTCACCCACATCCCCAGATGTAATATATTATTCACACAATAGTTGTCTCTGATATATAATTTCAAAGGCCTGATTGATATTCTTCTAGCTTTGTCTAAAGAAAAAAATCTAGTTCAAGGATATTCTGCCCAACAATTCAAACAGTAATCAAACTGTAAGAATAAATACACAGATATTTATCTAGCAATGTGTATGAATGTATGTACATATTGTAGTACTACTATTGTGAAGACAATTAAATTTTATTTTTGTTGTCAGGGATGAAAGCTAAACTACTTGAATTAATTAATCAAAATTTATCTTAAGCAGTACAGAAAATATAGATGCAGGAAGAAATAATTAAATAACATGTAATTGAATCAAGTGTTAACTGGTATTCATTTTCAAAGAATTGTGAGATCCATAAAAAATACAAACATGATTGCAATCCAAGGACAATCTCTTCAGAGGGAAATTCTGAAACTGGGCTATTCTAAAACTCTCAACTTCAAAGTACAAAGCTCTTTGGAAAGGATTCTTAAACATACCCAAAATCACTCTAGGCTTTTGGATTCCCAAATCTCTAGTCCTACCTCATTTAGCAGGTGCAATGCTGAATTTGAACTCCTTTGTTTGCATGATAAAGAAGCTTCCAGAGAATTTATGGTGTTTAGAGGCACAAGTTTAATATCATAATCTTTAGTACAACACCTGGCTTGGCTGGTATGAAGCTATGCACATATAATCAATGATTTAAAACTTGGGGACCTGCAGCACAATGGGACAAGACAACAATGAAAAAAGATAGCTTCTAAAGACTTCCGAATAAACCTTCCAAGCCCAGCCAAGTTCATCTGTAGGTTATATATATATTAGTTGAAAGGACAATGTTTTACAAGGAATATCTGGCACTCGGCACATGAAAATGCTGCTTCTCGTAAAAGGGAGCTCAAGAAACTGAGGTGCTTCGCCGATGTCTAGACCTCCTTGGAGTCTCTACATTTCCACCATCTGGGTTCTGAATAGCGAGAACAGTCCTTTCTTGAGAATCACAAACTTGTGTCCTGAATTTGCACCCAAACTTTGATATGATATTCCGGGCTTTGCTACTTACTGCTACCTTGGGTTTTTCAATCTTATGTATTGCTTGTCTTATGGTGAAACACTCTCTTTCCAGGTTGGTCACTTTTGACTTGATTGTGTTCATATCCATCCTGAGGACCTGATTCTCTCTGAGAACTCCATTCCATCCTTCTCCACCTAGCATAGCAGGGCCCAAGATTCCAAAATCCGATGGTGGGTTGAATCTGGAGGTGCGTGCTGGATCAGCAGTATCTGCTGCAATATATGATCCTGCAATGGCATTCCTCAGTTGGAGCTGTTCAAAGAATAGGACTTGTACAACCACCCTCAAGGGCAAGCGCTCATTCTGAGCTGCATGAGTACAAGCTTCAAGAGTAAGTTTCTGACAGTCAAGGCTTGTGCAAAGCCTCTCTCGCTCAGACTCTGTAAGCCAAGGATGTGCCTGAAACCATGAAAAGGACATTGGTTACTAGATCTGTCAATCAAAAACAAAACAGCACATCAAGGCAATGTGGTGTGATGGACATAGAAATAGAATTTATGAGAAACAAGATTGAAAGGATCAAACATGGCTTGTCAAGGAGTGGTTTTCCATACTTAGAGAAATAGAGATAAAGTTATTTCTTGTTCAGACCATCACAAAACTTGGGTTGCAAAAATGAGGCACCTCACCTAAGAGATTCCAATTCATATTAATGTAAACGAGGAGTCCATCTAAACATTACACCTCAAAGGCTGCTATCTCACTGGCAAAGTTAGATACCATTGCCTCATATAAATTGATCAACCCTTGCACCTTATCCAGTTGAGATAAAACACCATGAAGAAGATTGTATCAACTTCGAACACAATGCCTTGCCTTGACAGGTTGCATTCCATAGAACTGCTTTTGAAAGTTTTGGGGAAATGAACTCCAACTTCCAACTAATATTTTCTGTAAATGAAATTCTGCTTAATGATGTTCATGATCTAACTTGATTCAGAATACGTCCATTGCAATCTTTACTGATCCAAATAAAAATATTGTGTTAATTTGTTTTAGAACCATCACCAAGAATCTTCTAAGAGATAGTTTGGTACGTATTCTTCATTTTTTGGACACGCTTCTGGACATATTAGCAAATACCTTCTAAGAAAATCCTTGTAACTTACAAATTTTGAATAGTGGAAGGAGACCTTAATAAATTGCTGTGATTTTCCACACTGACAATCTCTATGTCATCGGTGAAGAGACAAGATAATATCTTTTGAGCTATGACTCTCAACTGGAGTGATATCCTTATGCTTAATATCAATTGCTATAGTTACACTTATATTTTGTGTTTTCTTCTGTTCAATTGTCTATGAATCTTATATTAAACCACAGAACAAAGAAGCTATGCTACTCGAGAAACAGTGTTACTTGGAAAATGTTACGTAAAAGCTAAAAGAAACTAGCAGGTGCCTTTTCTCAAGAAACAGAGAATCTACATCTTTACAGATGCATGCAATTATAACTTTATCATACATTTCCAGGTCTAGTTTAAAAACATTCAACTCTCCTAAGTGGAGATTTAATTTCACAAAAGGTTACTTTGCATCTTCAGCTTTCCATAGAAAGACAATGGAAAACAACCATGTTACATGCCACAATTTTCCCAACTATCTCTGATCATTTCAGTACCCCCTAAAAGAGTTCTTGTTACTCCAATTCATGCAATAGCAGAGGCATGTCTCACTCAATCATACAAGTCTTTAGTACCATAGCTATCCAAAGAGTTCTTGTTACTCCAATTCAACTTCCTACAATAAGGACTTGACCCTAGAACTTGCAACTTGAAAAGACATCATTCAAAAATCCTT
>VDFB02110827.1:0-21798 GCA_007258455.2 Sequoia sempervirens | reverse complement strand
TTGGAACAGGCATGGAGATATTGGCAAAGATTTAAAATTTGACATTACATCTGCCATTTGTATTTGTTTGAAAGTTTGTACAAGCATTTTAATAAATTCATTTTGTACTATGCTTGTTTTATTCTTATTTCCAAAAGTGTAATAAATTATATATCTAGATAAATAGATCTATAATACTTTTTTAATAGTTCTATTTGTAGGTATTAATATATATTTTAAAATTTTAATGTCTTTAAATTTCTCTCTATATTATATCTCTTAGAATGATGTACCTAAAATTAAATAATAATCAACAATGAACATAAATTTTTTATCATTACCCCCAATAAAATGCGATATATGTAAGTGATTTAAAAAATCACTATGGAAAAACAAGATTTTAAGTTTTATTGAATACAATCTTTCATAATTTTTTTAAAAAAAGAACTATAAGAAATAAATAAGTAATAGCAACAAATAATGGCTCCCCCAATGCGGAGGCTTTGGAGTTTGGGGGGTTCCCGTACGAGGGTAAAATTGGGATATTTAGAGACTTGCAATCGGTAGGAACGAAGGACAGCTTCTCGTTACCATTGTCATACAGAATATGAACATCTTGTTGCTGAAAATTTCCGAGGACGGCCGGCGCACCTGCAAGAGAAACGTTGCCCATATCCAACATTGCTAAACACACTACATAACTATCGTTAGTTCCGTAACCGGGACTGTAACCGCGAAATGCACCCGTTCCCGCGATAACGTAATCGGCACTCCCACCGAAATGAAACGTTATATTCAGATTAGGAAAAACTGGGTTGGGGGTTTTATAGCATAGACTAAACCCATCCACAGAACTGTTAGTTCTGCGGAGTACAGTGACGGAATCCAAAACAGATGCTATTGCAGCGAATGCTGATTTGGGCAAAACTGTGTAGGGCATTGCAGAGTCGATGATGAATCCCCCGCTTCCATCCGCCTGTATGTCGAGCGTTCCTCGTGGAACATTGAGAGACACGTTCCCCACGCTTATTCCTTCCACAGAGAGATAATAGTAGCTGTTGAGCTGCGGCAGAATTGGGTTTCTTATTATCATCGTGGACTGCACTCCTGTGCCGTTCAACTCGGCTGCGCTGCCAAACAAGAGAGGGGTTCCCCAGAAGTCGTAGTTTGAATCATCTAAATCAAGAGGTAGGCAGTAGGAAAATTTGGATTCTCCAATCTGTGAAATGAGAGACAATTCTCCTCGGCCGAGCCCCACTACGCCATTGGCTCGCGGCACGCCATCTCCCTCAGTATCATGACTGCACCCAAATGCGATTCCTGGAAATGAGAGAGGAGCCCCACTTGTATTTGTCATTGTGAATGTTTCGTATGATAGCTCCCCCAGAGTCTTCCAGCTGTTCATGTAGTTATGGGAGTAGTTACAGTGTGGCGCACATGTGGCATTTGGAAGAGCAGAGCAGAAAGAAGATGGGCAGGGGACGGTTGTGAAGGAGGAAGATTCTGTAGGGTAAAAGATGTCGGTGAGCCCATTATTGTGAGCGCAATTTGTGCAGGGTGAGCACTGAAACCATATTAGATCGCTGGCGGTGTCCAGTCGGGCCTCTATAGCTATTGGTGGTGTTCCGATTCCGATTATCATGGTATATGCTCTGTCCAATGCGTTCACAGGAACAACGCCACCCGCTGGAGACTCATTTTTACCCTCTTGCAAAGCTTTAATTGAGGATTCCATTCTCTTCAGCCTGGCAAAGGCAGAAGTACCTCCGACTAGATGTCGTGAGCGCACCAGATCTGCTCGCAAGCCATCTGCACAGGATAACGTACAGAAACAACAAACGATCAGATACGCAAGTGCCAATCGCAATGTCGACTTATTGTTGTACGCCATTGCACTTGTATTTAGCCCAAACCTCAAAATGGCCTTTTGACACACAGATCTGTGTTTGTGGGAGTAATGTATATAGCTATATCAGATTAAAAAATTTGTATTTTCATATTTGCTTTAATCAAGAGCAGGCTGGCCGGCAGCTGGTTCTTGTTGTCGCGTCTAAGAACATCTTTTAAGGTTCGGATGGAGATGCCTCAGCTTGTCACAAGCCCTTGGAAATAATAGAGAATATAAAATAATTTAAAAACGATGCCTGGTTTTTGTGGAACAACTTCTATGGCTGCGGGTTGTTTCTAAGGAATATGTATCTCTTCATTGCATTGTCGCGTCGTTATGGGGCTGGCTTAACGAGCACACTCTAAGCGTTGACCCGCTTAGGTGGTTGGTGTGCGGCCATGTAATCTATTGCGTCCACTAACTCACGTTTTCGTTTTCGAAGCATTCCCGTAAACTGTAACGGTCAGCAGTCAGCTACCAAACTCCCGCTCATAAACAAATTCAAGTCACCGTTACCGTGCTGCAGAAGTTCGAATGGATTAAAATAAAGAGAGCCTAGTATGGAATATAGTTATTGCAGCGAAACATGAAGGAAACTCTCTGATAGACATTGTGGAAGCACAGACAAGGCACGTGAACTCTTTGACCGAATGCTTAAAAAAAATGTGATCTCATGGAATGCCATGATTGCAGGATATACGCAGAAATGAATTTGTTGAAAAAGGCTTAAAGAATTTTCAAGCAAATGCAATGGGCATGTGTAAAGCCAGACTTCGGAACCTTCGCCTGCACAGTCAGGGCCAGACTTTGCAACCTTTGCCTGCAGCCACCCTGCCTGTGCCAAAATGTGAGTTTTGTAATAGGGTATGCAATCTGTCAAAGGATTGAGAATGGAAACTTGGCCAGATTTTGTAGTGGCAACTACCCTGGTAGAGCTGCTTCCAAAGTGTGGAAGCATAGACAAGGGGCGTGAATTGTGTGACCTGACTAATGGGTAAGTTTTCCCTCCCTTTCTGTTTTTTCCAAACCAGCCAGCAAGTAGCATTGCTTACAAAATGTGAAAGATAATTTTCCTCATCCTGAGGATGGAATAGGAATAGAGACTGTGATGCCAAAGGCTGATAAGAAGATTTCACACATTTTCAGAAAGATGTTAACATTGTCGGTGATAAATATGAGGCGAGGTGTGAGAAAGCTTGGCTTAAACGGTGTTTAAGTATTGCAACGATTGTTGTATGTTGTCCAACTATGTTCAAGCACGTATTATGGTAATAAGATGAATGTCTAATGTCAATAATATTATTTACCAATAATTCTTACATAACTTATTTTTCATTACACACAATTGCTTAGCACAATTAGAATAATTTACATATTAACAACACCACCTTCTAATTAATGAATCTTAATATTAATGCTGTTTAAGTCATATCATGAAATTTAGAAATTTATTTCAGATAGTTTTCACATTATCCTTCTTTATGATACCAATCAAGCACAAAAATTGATAAATCCCTGCATACACTTCAAATTTAATCAAACATACAAATAAGAACAACATGTTGATATTCTCAAAATAGACAAAATAATGTCAAATAACTATACATTCATACATCAAGAGTGCTAGGAACTGTAATGTAATATTAATACACGACACCAACCAAGTGATTATTGAAGTCAAAGGAGAGGAAGTATATCATGGAAATAGCATACTAGGAGAGAATCATATTGAGTACATAACAGAGGGAAGCTTCATGTCATAAAAAAATCAAGAATAAATTGAACATGTACTTGTAATGTTTCCTTGGTGAAGATTTTGGTGTTTGATACATAATAGCTTTACCTCTACAGTTTTAATAGTTAAGATGACAAAATACAACTATATATATCAAACAACCATGTTGGGGCATCTATCCAAAACATAATAGTATAATTCTATTGTAAAGAGGGCTAGGGGCACTACCTCACCTCCTACCTTGAGTTTTTTATGTAGGTAACCCCTCACCCTTGATCTAGTAGACTCTCCATGTGATTTGCACTTAACGAGATATGGTTATCAAATTATGCATAGGGTGACTAAGAACACATGAGAATAGGTGGCACTCCATAAGCTTCATCTATTACAACTATTTATAGCTAACCAATAAGTAACCTCTTAGAAAATAAGGCATCCTTATTAACCACTAAAGTTAATAAAATTTATCCCAATGATTAAAAAAAATTAAAAATTTATTAAACTAGAAGGAGTCTATAATCCTTAATTATCAAACATTTTTTATAACTTACCATGTAGTGATAGATTAGTGCCTAAATAAAAGTAAAACACTAATCATATGATAGATTCATTATCTATAAAGAATTGTGGCCTTATGATAATTCAATTAGCAATGATTAAACATGATAGGGTTTGACTATCTTTCATTATCAAAATGCAAAAATGATAGAAAAGGTAAAATTTAAAGATATTCAAGACTAAAGCAAGTACAATAATAATAATTCCAAAAAAATAATTTCATGACATGTTTTCTTCAATAGATTAGTGATAGTACAATTAACTCAATTTTCAAGTTTAGTAATTTAACCATGACAAGTTTATACATGTGAATAGGAATATTCTATGTTCTCATGCAATCGTATCAATTTATGGTTCAACATCATAGTCATTTATTAAATACATTATATAATATGCTTTATCCCTCCCATTCTATCACATTCCCATAATGGGATTTCACTACTAATTAGTCATTACCACAATCCATCATTAACATATCTAAGAGTCTAAACACTAGTCCATACATACTCATTCACCATTCATTCATCTCAGTGAACCCTTTTATGACATATTTAGACTCATTAACTATGATAACATGTTGTTCCAAGGGTCTTTATAAGAGATAAAAAAATAATCATAAAAAAATCATTCTAAAGGGGTATCTCATACTAGAATATAACAAAATCATAACTCATTGATACCCTTGGCTCAAAGTATGGTTTTATAGTTGCAAATTGTAGGACAACAAGGTACTAAGATAGTAACCAATATAAAATATTAACAATATCATTTTTTTAACACAAGGAAAAAACTACCCCTTCATATCATTTTTACTAACAAATATTTTAAAATAGACACTTAATACTACAAAACCCTACTAGTGTATATATTTTAAAGGGTATAATAATTTATTGAGGTAAATTATAATAACAATACAAAGCATCAAATAAATATTTAAATTAACCAAAAATTCATCTTAAACCATTCTCCTTACATTAGTTACAAATAGTAATAAATAATTGAGATTGAACACATAAAAATAATATTTAAAAAGCCAGTGTATTATAATTGATTGAATGCCAAGCAATGCCAACACCTAGTAAACATGATGTAATACCAAATATGCAAATACATCATCCCAAATGAGGAATATTCCAAGAAGCCTTTGAATGGAAATATTCCCCGTTCTTTTATATAATAGGATTTCTTCATACAACTACTTACATATTATGAACACACCCAAACATAGTTCATATCTTCTTTAACCTCATTTTCTTTACTTTTTCATTTTTTTTCCTTCATCTCACCATGTACCTTTCACCAATCACATGGTCCAATTATTTAGAATCAAAATTTGTTCATAAATATGTTTAAATAAAAGTGACCACTTTTAAAATTAACTTATGAATTAGATTAAATTAATTTTAATTATACTAATTTTATTTTCTTTTATATAAAATGGGTTTTTAATCTTGGGGTTTTAATAAAAAACAATAAGGAATAATCTTGAGTGAGTATCACAACATCAAATGAAATCATCAACACACTAAACCATAACAACATAATCTATTGTGGGATGAATCATTTGTTGACACTATCATTTACTTGGATTAACATCAAATATCCAATAAACAAACTATTAAGATAACTTTATCATTCATAATAGTACCTAACATGGGATATGAAAATAAACATATGAATCTTTTCCCATACAACTTTCAAGCTATGTGCAATAAAATATAAAAATAAAATAAAATAAGAAATGGATTAAAACCCCAAGATTAAAAACCCATTTAACATCTACCAACACCTTACTTTAAGTACAAATATTTTATAAAATTTGAATAAAATTAACTATCAAATTCTCATCCACATACAATTCTTAATACATCAATGATGGTTATGCTCAAACATTTATTGTTAATGAAGGATATAATGTGGTTTCTCATAGTGATAATATGTCACTATGATTTATATTAAGGACCCCTCCAAATGGCTTATGAAAGGGTAGACTTATAGGCTTTGAATTGAGTGGATTGATGGTCAAGATGATTTAAGAGGATTGACATGTAGGATTAAGTTGGTTATTTGGTAATGAGATGGAGGATGGAGAAAAAGATGGAATTTTAATATTTCTTTTATGATTTTTAGGTGTAAAGTTGGGATTTAAATAATATTTTGTATTTAAATCATATGAGGTGGAAGAAAAAATTATAAATAAATATGATATTCATTTGTTTAGGACTTTAGGAGAATAATCAAAAAAATAAAATAAATTATTTTAATTCAATTAATTAAAATAAATAAATATGTGGCAGGTGATGCTATGATGTGGGTGATTTTTAAGTATCTACATTTACCCTTTTTGAGATGGCATCATGATATATATGAAGTAATGTCATTTAAAAGAAAAAAGAATAGTGGCTTTAGAAGAGATAGGACTAGTTGTAGGATACCTTAGTCATTAGAAGGAGAGGAGTGATGAGGGGAAAAGTAACTATGCTCCCTTGAGAGGATAGATGGGTTTGAAGAACATGGGTGTGCACTTGAAATGGATGAATGAAGATAAAATCTAAAAGGATATGGAACCTAATCAAAAGATTAGGATAAAAAAGTTAGTTGTGATATCCAAAGGGATGATAAATAGGGATATATGTTAGGTCATAGTCATGCTAAGGCATTTTGAACAACCTTTATTTGATATAGCACTTGAAATTATGCACCAAGGTATAAGGAGCAAGGTGATGATATCTCAAGTGCATAAAGGACAGACCCAAAAGGAAATGTTGTATACAAGAATATGTTAGAGAACTCATCGTATGGAAGAATATGATGTCATTTATGGAAAGATCTATGTTAGATGCAAGAAAAACAATAATACATGCAAGAAAAGAAGAAAACATACATAAATGATGCAAAATAAAAAAAGTTTCCCCTGGGCAAGATAAAATTGATTGATTTGATTGATGATGATAATGATGATGATGATGATAGAATTTTTGACAAAAAGAATAATGGAATGATTATTGTTGGAAAGTAATTTCTCCCATTGGCTGTGAAAATAGAAACATTGGTTGTGGAAATAGAAACTATAGTTTTGCATGAGCAATATCTATTGTAATTAGAAATAAGATAAAATTTAGTTAAGTTTTTCTACAGTTTGCATGTTCTAGATTTTTTCCTGTACGTTGTAAAATTCTCTATAAAAGATGCATGATGTAATTAATTTTGTAGATGTAATCAAATCTAATGAAACAGTAAAAATATATTTTGTGTGCAACAACACATTGTGCAAATTATTATGTTTATCTAAAGAATTGATGTGTTGAGCAAGTTATTGTGTTTCTATGTATTTGTTTTTTGTTTATATCCATTAAATCTAACATGTGGTATTAGAGCTATGTCTTAAATCTAACATGTGGTATTAGAGCAGGTTCAAAAAAATTATCTGGGTTTGAAAATTTGCAGCAGCAAGAGATGATGCAAAAAAGATTGTAAGGGGTGAATAAAAGGAGATATACATATGTTGCAAATTATATATTATAAAGAAAAAAGATTATGTTTTGTTTTATTGAAGATTATATCTGAGCGTCAAAAGTTTTCAAGGGAGATTGTTTGCTATTAATCACAACTATAGAGAAAGTTGTTGATGTGAAGCTACTTGAAGGAGAAAAGTGTTGTCCAAAAGGAAAAAGGTTTGTAAAGGATCAAAACTATTCAATGAAGGTTCACTATCATAAGAAATGTTGGTAGATCATTGTTTAATCTATGGAAGAGTTAAGGAGATTATGTGAAGAGTTGGTAGTCATTGAAAGCAAGGCATAGAAGCCACCAGCCAAAGAGACAGGCCCTTTACAGTCATTGAAAGGGTAAGATAAAAAGTAAGTTGCAGTGTTTTATTTTGTTATTGTTAAGGGGGAGATCTAGTTGTTTAAATTGAAAATCACATCGAAGCGAAGGAAAAATATTTTTTTTGAAGTTGGTTGAAAGGTAAATCGGTAGCAAAATCATAGTCAAATGCAAAGGTAAGGTGTAGTTAATCATTTGTTTCAATGGGTAAATTTGGTAAATGTGTTATGAAAGAAAATGAAGTTTTGGAGGAAGAATTGATGAAAGTTAAAAAATGATAATTTTGAATTAGCAAGAAAAATAAAGAAGTTGATAAAGGAGAAATATGAGTGTTTATGTGAAATTGAGAATCGTGGAAAAGAATTGGGTAATGTTAAAAGAAAGAATGAAGAATTAGAAGAAAAATTAAAATTGTTTGATGAGGTTAAGAAAATGAAAGAAGAGTTTGAAGAAAAGCTAAAATTGTTAGAAGAAGACAATTGTTTGTAGAAGGAAGAAATATGTAAGTTGAAAGAAGAAAATGAATTTTTAAAGAAAAAACACTTTGTAAATGATGTTGCTTGTGGTACAGAAGATTTGTATTGTTCAGTTGATAAATCAAGTGGTTTGTGTGATATAGCTAATATTGTTTATGATGAAAAATGTATAGATGAAGAATGTAAAGATGATGATGTGTTTGGATCTAGAAATCATGTTAATTGTAATAAGAATAGTGTTGGTTTTAAAACTATGCAAAAAATGGGTTATAAAGGTAAAGGTTTGGGAAAACATGGGAAAGGAATGAGAGAGCCCATACAACCAATTGTGAGGCCAAGAAATGAAGGCTTGGGATATGGTGAGAAAGATAGAAATGATGTAAGTGTTACAAGTTCACGTAAATCAGCTAAAAGCATATAGTTTATGCAATGTTCTCGTTGTCATAGAGAAGGCCATAAAACAGACAAATGTTGGGATCTTAATTCTTGTAAAATTTGTGGGTTGAAGAATCACTCTAAAAATTCATGTTGGAATAGAGAGTGGAATGGACAATCTATAATAGATTGTATGCAGATCGATTATGGGTGGATCGATGGATCTAGTTGGAGAAAAGTTAGAGGTATGTTTAAAATGATGTATAAGCCTAAATATTGGCATGTTAAAAGAAATGTTGGTTTTCAAACAAAGTTTGAAGGACTAGCATAGTAGTTGGTGAAGAGTTGAAGATAATTTGAAGGTATCATGAAAATTGAAGATTGAGTAAGTCAAAAGATTTGGGAAACAAGAATTTGAAGAATGAAAATGTTAAAGCATCTGGTTGAAATTAAGGGGGGGTGTTGGAAAGTAATTTCTCCCATTGGTTGTGGAAATAGAAACTACAGTTTTGCATGTACAATATCTACTGTAATTAGAAATAAGCTAAAATTTAGTTAAGTTTTTCTACAGTTTGCATGTTCTAGATTTTTCCTGTAAGTTGTAAAATCCTCTATAAAAGAGACATGATGTAATTGATTTTGTAGATGTAATCAAATCTGATGAAACAATAAAAATATATTTTGTGTGCAACGACACATTGTGCAAATTATTGTGTTTATTTAAAGAATTGATGTGTTGATCAAGTTATTGTGTTTCAATGTATTTGTTTCTTGTTTATCTCCATTAAATCTAACAATTATGAATAATACATCCTAATAATCTTGTTGAAAATGAGTCAAAAAAAGCATTGGGAATGATATATCCCTAATGATGACAATTTGAGTAAAATAGGTCAAGGTTTGCAATAAATCTGGAAACAAAATTGTTGGATTATTTGGATGATGCAATAGATACATCTTGCACCTCTTAATTATTACAACTTACTAAAGTTTCAATAATTCAAATTTACATATTATATTGTAGTGAAGGTTTAAGATTCAATTCATTATTAGTACACATTATCTCATAACAAAGTAGTTAAATTTAGAAGAAACTACCTACTAAAATTATGAAATTTTCATAGTTGATTCTCTACTCTAACTATTTCATTCTGATAATAGACCAGAAGTATGATCCAAAATTGATGATAAAAAGTTCTAACCGATCCCACCAGGGCGGTCATGCTGAGTGACAAGAAAGCACGTTTCTCAATAGCGGGAAAGCCCGTTTATCATTGCATGGGGACCTCCACTTTCAACGAATACACCATACTCGACTCTGGCAACGTGGTCAAGATAAATCCGCACGCCCCTCTCGATAAAGTTTGCCTGCTCAGCTGTGGATTAAGCACAGGTCAGTATAAACTATAGAGACGTCAAGTTTTTGTATTTATTCAGAAACAAGAAAACAGATGGCTTAACGTTATTTTCACTATCCCTAGGTTTTGGGGCCTCGTGGAACACTGCTAATGTCCAGGTCGGGTCAACTATGGCTATCTTTGGTTTTGGCACCGTCGGCCTTGCGGTGAGTAGCATAATATCTTAAGCAATTTGGGAACTTGGAATTTCCTATTATATCTGAATTAGCTTGCCTATACTTTTATAAAGAATAGATTTCACTTTTAAAACCTTTTTTCCCTTTTCTCTTCTCTGTTGATCCGCTTTAAAACTTTAATAGCTGGAGATAAATTACGCATAAATTATAGTGGTTAGATACACAATTTTACCAGTCCTGTATCGAGGATAGCAATAGTTGCTGTTTCCAATTTTGTTTTTCTCTTTTGTCAAAATTCAAATGGTTATTGTTGTTGGTTGCAACTATCAGTTGTTTGTTATTATTTTTTTATAGTTGAGTTTTATCTCAAGAGTCAAATATTGTTATGTTGGCTGTAATTCTTCAGTTGGGTTATTGTTGTTTTATCTTAATCGAGTTTGTTTGTTGTCAGTTCATTTTAATTGTCTTTTTTTTCTCAATCCTTTTGTTGGACTGTTATTTATTTTGTTTGTAACTTTTATTTCAGCATTATTCAATGCAAAAAAAAAAAAACTCAATTTTCCATATGGCAAATCAAGATGTCTCTATACTCCTTTCCTTGTATTAGAACCATTTCCTATCAACTCAAATTAATCAAATAAACTTGTATAAGTATGAAAAAGGGGCACCTGGCCTCATTTGATATCTTGATTTAATTTTGGAATTTTGATTGTAAGTTTTCCACCCAAGAATGAAAACCCTTGGTTTGTTTGGGGTTTTAGAGGAAAAAAACCTTCTTGAATTCCAAATTTGAGATCAACAATAAAAGCATTTATTTTCCATTTTGGATGAATCCAATCTTGAGTATATTTGATTAATTGAGTATGTTTGATTAATTTGATGAATCCATTTTGGTGAATCCATTCTTGAGATCATAAATGTGTTTGATTTATTGAGTATTTAAAGATATTTTCATGTTTTCTTATTGATACTACAATGTTGATACTATGATTGACTAAATAGTTCATCCTTTGGAGGGTTATATTTTTCTTCTACAATGTTACCTGTCATACTTGAATGTTTGTACATTGGTTTTAAAGAATTTAGAGAGTTAGTATGCACTAAAAATTGTTGGATATAAATTATTTATGACATTTCTAGTCAACCATAACTAAGCACTACCTTTGTAGGAGTAAAATTAATAAATCCCATCCTTGAGATCAAATATACTATTGTTGGTTTACATCAATCCTTGCCACTAAAAATCATCCTCAATGTTACATTAGTCATACAAGGTGCTATGCTCATCATGAAAAAGGTTATACAATTCATTGTTCTATTATTGCGAAAGGTTACACTAGTCATATAAGGTGTTGTACTAGTCATCAAAAGGTTATACCAATCATATAAGGTGTTGTTCTATCATTCTAGAAGGTTACATCAATCATATAAGGTACAACCATAGTAGAACTATAGTTATGTCAAAAATTAATAATGTTGTACCTAGCTTTGAGAGTATTAGTAAATAACTTGTAGTGTCTTATTAGTATCCATCACGCACAAAAAAATTTATTGTTCACTTATGAGTTGATTTTGAGAAAGTGGTAATTATAAATTTTTATTTTCTAGCCTGCATATCAATGTTTTCATCATTTTTTCAATCATACAATTAAATAAGATCAATGTATTTTTAATCAAATTTTAGGGTGATTTAAAACTTTATTTATTTTTAAAAAAAATTTCCAACTTGGTAGTTACAATTAGCATAAATATTAAAATTTTTAGTTTCTATTCTAAGGGTGTTTGTTTTATAAAAATCTAAAATATATAGAAAAAAAAAAAAAATTATGAAAAGGGGGCATCTCATATGTATATAGAGAAAAGTATTGATAGAGAATTAGCATAACTAGGTGGATCTTTTGCATCTATTTTGGAGGTTTATAGTTATCTCTTCTCAACAATTTGTAGATATTCTTGTTTTGTATGTTCTTCATTTCTAAGATTTTACTATTGCTAAGGCAACGTGGTTTGTATATTGTGTCTTGTCAACTCTTAAGTTATTTGACATGTAAGTGAACTAGTTTAATGTCATAATCAAGATATTCAATATTAATTTTACAAAAGCATAGCTTAGGTTGTAGTATTCTGCATTCTTTACATTAAAATAATCTAGTAGTCAATCATGTAGTTAATTCAAGATAACATTTTTTTCTACTTATTGGTCATGCTCTTTTTGAAAAATAAAATCAAGATTCTTAAATACAATTCAATAATTTTCTCTATTTGTAAATGGCAAACCTCTAAATTGATGGGATTGCAGGAGCAATTCTTAAACTGTAACACCATGGCTAGTTAAACATGTTACTAAGTAGAAGACCCTTATCTCACTATTGTGCATGATTCACATAATCTTTGAAAGAACACATCTTGATTCTATTTAATATATATTTTTAATGATAATAAGACAAATTATCTATTTTAATTTGTATGAGTTTGAACCTTCCAACAATTGAATAAATTTCATGTATGATTGAACAAGCAATGACTACAATTAAAATTACTTAACTAAATTATCTAAAATTTAATCATTATCAAATATAGTAAAATAAAAAAAAATATAATTATAAATTATAACTACTTTCCAAATTAAAAAGATTACACAATTTATCATCAAACAAGTTATTGAATAATATCTTTGTTTACAGTGTTCTTAATATATGTATGGACATGCCCATTCAACGTTATGGAGCAATTGCCGAACAAACAACTGAGATGATGAAAGAAAAAGCGATTTATTGCTTCAATCTATTTTCAAGTCATTAAAGAAATCAGAATAGAAAGTATCACCAGCAGTAAACCATGGCAGCTCAAGGTGAGAGCTTTGGACTGTGGGTATTCGGGTTAGAGTGGTAGACCAGTAAAAAGAAACTTACAATCGATGGGGACACACGAAAGCCTCTCGTTGTTGTTGTCGTACAAAATATGATAACTTTGTTGTTGGAAATTTCCAAGGACGGCTGGTACACCTTCAACAGAATCCTCCTTCATGATATCCAACATTGCCAGGCATACTACAAACCGATCAACCTCTGTATATGTAATGAAATTACGCTTTCCTTCAATAACATAGTCTGCGCCCGCACCCATATGTAAGGTCATATTCAGATAAGGTTCAAGTTAGATGATTGATAGCATAGACTAAACCCATCTCGAGAAGTGTTAATTCTTTGGTATCTAGAACCAGAATCCAAAACAGACGCTAGTGCAGCGAAGGCAGTGTGCGGAAAAATAGCGTAGGGTGCTGCAGAGTCGATGATAAATCCCCCGCTTCCATTTGCTTGTATATCCAACGTTCCTTGCGAAATATTGACAGACACGTTCCCCATGCTTATTCCTTCCACAGAGAGGTAATAGTAGCTGTTCAGCTTCGGATAGGCTGAGTTTTTTATAATCATCGTCGATTGTACTCCTGTGGCGCTCAAATCAGCTGCGCTACCGAAAAGAAGAGGCGTGGGGAATAGCGAATCGGAATCTTCCCCGTAATCATCGACCAGACATTGGAAAATTTAGACTCACCAATCTATGAGATGAGCGATAACTCCCCTTGCCCGAGCCCCACCACGCCGTTGGTCCCCACCTGCTCGTTGTTCCACACCACACCGTTGGCATCCATCACGCCGTCTCCATGGCTGCACCCAAACGCTATCCCGCCAAACGAATGCGCGACCCCGCTTCTATTTGTCATGGTGAAGGTCTCAGAGGATAACTCGACCAACATGCTCTAACTGTCTGTATATTTATGAGAATATTGACAGTTTGGTGCGCAGGTTGAATTCGGAAGAGCAAAGCAGAGGGGAGACGGGCAGCGGACAAATTTGAAGGTGGAGGAATCTGTGGGGAGGGCTGTGCAGTCGAACCAAATTAGATCGCTGCCCGTGTCAACTTGTGAGTGTATATTTCTTGGTTGAAATATGCTTTGTCCTCGCTCACCTCGGTAACTCCCACACCCAATGGGATTACCACTTTTCCCTGAAGCTAGAGCTTTAATTGAGGGTTCCATTCTTTTAAGCCTGGTAAAGGCCGAATTACCTCTGAAATGGTGGCGTGCTGGCATTGCTTCTGCAAGGGACAACCGAGAAAAGCAACAGATGAGCAGATTCACCGCCAGCAATGTGACCACATTTTTGTATGCCATTGTGCCCACAAATGGCCTTATGTGTACCAAATACGGGGTTGCTTACTGGGTAATCGAGAGCGCCATTTATAATGGTAGGGGCTATGGTAGGGGCTATGGGAGGGGCTATGGTAGGGGCGGGGCTATGGGGGCCCTTCGTGCATGCAGGACCGACCCCCCTACTATTTTAAGGGTCTTAAAGTGGGAGGATAGCCTTGCCTCAGGTCGGTCCCGAAGGGCAGGGTGGTGGGGTCGCTACGCCCGGGTCCCCTCCCACCCGTTATCCTATATCCACCCACCCAACTATATCCCCTCCCAAGGCGGACCCCACCGACCTAGAGGCGGGTATGGATAGTGGGGTCCGCCTTGGATGGTGGGGTCTTGGCGAGACTCGACCGCTATAATTCCCCCCCACCCGGGTTAGTTTTTTCCCTCATCTGACGACCCTTATAATAGTAGGGGCCATAGAATAGTAGGGGCCGGGGGTTCTAGAAAAACCCCCGGAAGATAAAGCGGTGAGGAAAGCTATAAAGGGCCCCCCCTTTCCTAATAAATCGTATAGGGCATGTTACGTATAGAATCGCCATCTCCGGGTCAAATATCTTTTCTTTGGAAACAACCACCTGCAATATCTTAAGCGTGCTTCACCCCACAACCTATAATTGTGCACTCTCCGCATCTTCCTCCCCCTGGTCCTTCGTTTTTGACGGTTTCCCCGGCACGTTACCGGGTCCAACCCCATGACCGATCGAGCCCTATACCTCTCCTCCGGAACTAGAATTCGCTGGGGTTCGGCTAGACCCCCTACAGAGAAATGGCTAGAACCCCAGGGGGGAGATAGTTGTAGGGGCTTCCCCCATGCTGGAAAAAAAGCATGGGGCCGTTGCACCGGGCCATCAGACAGAGGCGGCTTCAGTTCAATAACTTAGTGTAGTGGTAGTGCTGCGCCGCCCCGTAGGGCCGATGACGATGAAATATTCCAGTTCAGAATTTCTCCGAATCCCTGACCTTCCTCCACATGTTCAATCTTTTTCCAGCGGTTTTCCCAGAGATCTTTCTCATTAACGCAACTTTCATTTCGCCCATTCATGGAGTTGTATTCAGTACCTCTAAGAAGTATGATTACCCGCCGTTAGCAAGTAATGTGGGTTGGCTTGGATTACTCAGTGTTCTAATCACCATACTGTTGCTCGCAGCTGGCGCACCTCTCCTAACTATCGCCCATTTCTTCCGGAATAATTTCTTTAGGAAAGGCGATAATTGTAAGATAAGACATCAATGTATACATTTTATATGTTCTTTGAAATTATGTGTGGCAAGACATTAAAGAAGGAAGCTAAAATGCAACAAACTAGGACTTTTAGGTATGGAATCCAAATTGTTATGTTATTGATAAAAAAAAGTACAAAGTTTGTGTTGAAAATATGAAATGTTAAACCCTTTATTTATACTACTTAGTGTAGAGGCATTGTATATACATTTTGTATTTTTAGAATTTCAAATAATGTATTATTATTTCAAACTTTGCTCACATTTTAGCTATCTAAAAAATATCAACATGCATAGACATGAAAAAGATCTTGAATGAGAGGTGAAACCCCTCAAATTGATATTCTATGTTTATACTGAGGCTATTTGGTCCTATAAAGTAGGTAGCTTTCATGTTGAAATGGTGATTTGGTTTTCTATGTATGTTAATTATTGAAGGCTTTTGTGCTGATTTAACTTAAAGCCATAATAAAGGATTATCTTTGTATACCTAGTGGTACTTGCAAAAGCTACATTCATATAACGTTTCATCTTGTAGATTTATTTTATTAGTATGCATGTGTCCTTATTCAATCTTGCATATGAGCATGCAAGATTACCTTACTGTATTTACACAACCATTTATAACATTGTGTAACACCGCACATGCACATCTGTAATTGGATGATACATGTGTGACTAATGGTTGCATCTACACCACAAGATATATCAGTATACACATACAATTCCTATTAGTGTTTGTACCACAATAATTGACACCAACATGTCCATCTACACCATAGAATGAAACAAGACTAATTCCCAAATTTAAAATGCAATTATTTAAATTGATTTCCACAAATTAATTCAAAAATTTTATGCACAAATTTTAATATAATATTTAAAGTTCAATTAAAGACTTTAAAATTAAATTGCATATAATAAATTGATCAAAAATTTCATTCAAATACATTCAATCATGTCATAAATAAATTATTAATTCAAAAATCAAAATATTTAAGACAACTTTATTGCTCAAATAATTTTTTTAGCATTAATACTTATCTTTGAAATGTGCAGAAGAAATCCCCAACTATTGCTAGAATGGTCCTTGGTTCAACCTCTTCCGTTTGTGAGAAATCTGGGAGGAAAGCAGACTTTGTTGCTCTACATGAGAGCTGGTTCCACCAAAACAATGCTCAACACTCGTGCCACAAAACTATGCCCTAGACAAGACCGTCCTGAGTGCACGCACTTGTACCCCAGGTTGGACACCCACTATAGGAGTGCCCCTTCTCCATCCTACTCACAACTTGCTAACCTGAAACCCTATTCCCGCAATGTGCTCCACTTGATTTTCCTCTTTTCTTTTTTTTCGTACTTTCCAAGTCTCACATGAATGCTTATATAAGGCTTAAGGGATGGTTTCCAAACCATCACACCCTTTCACAAAGGCTGCATTTAATTATTTAAGTAAATAATTATGCTTTCACCTTCTTAAGAGAGTTTTTACATATATGTTTTATTAATATTTCTTTTAATCAAAGGATCATAATATCCTTTATTCTCCCTTTAATTTTGAAGGATTATTTCATAACTTTCTCTTCTCTTGGGGAAAAAGTCACATAAAAATTCTCCCCTTGTAAATTAGCTGCTGTCCTTAGTAGTACAAGAGATGCATCTACATCACAACTCATAAAAAACATAGTCAATAATTGAAGAAGTTGATATTGAATATAACTATTCTTTATACATATTTACTTCATCCATATCCTTTAATTCGTAGATATATCTACTTTCAACATTTCAAGTTAACAAGTAATTACAAGAATGTTTTTTTTTTCAATGACAAGAGCTATACATACAAACATCTTAGGAATTTACAATCAAAGAAACTAATGGTATTTTATGTGTTTACTCGCATATATTACAACCTTATCAATTTTCTCTCATGTAACCAATTTTCATTAATATAGATATTTTAATCACTTACATGCAACTTCAACATTAAATTCAAAAAATTATCATCATGTGTTGACATAACACTCGCCTAGTGAATGACATGAATATACCATACTATGTAGTCACTCATCGTTGAACTACATATAATATATATACTGGAAATATATTCTAAGGTGATAATCATGCATTCTGGACTACATGAGTATCCTCTTTTCCTATATGTCAAGTATAATTGAATTTAAGTAAGTTTCCCTAAAAAGAGTTTGTATAATTTTTCTATACAATACTTTATAAGACACATGTACAAAGTTATTGGGTTGATCGGGTCCAATAAAAAAGTACAATAGAATAAAATATGGTAATCTTTCTAGGCATCTTAACATGAATAAAACAATAGTAAATTATTAACATGCATAAAGTACTTCATAGAGAAACATTAGAACTAATCTTTCATTTAATGTAACCAAAGTGCACCCATCTATAATAAAACTAGAATGCGCTTGATATCTGTAGGTAGCCCCCCCTTATTATTTTTAACACATCAAGGCCCATGTTCCATGAGATAAGGCTCATTCAAGGCTATATTAAGTGGGAAAATCTATATTAAGGTACTACTTGACAATTGGATTATATAAATTTGAAGATTTACTTGTTATTAAATATTATGTAGGAACACCTTACATCCTTATGATAAAAATATGTATACATATGTTATGTGATGAGATAAGGGTGGGTATATCACCACAAACCCCTTGCAGGAAAGAGTTAGGCTTAATTATTATTCCCACAATTAATTCTAAAGTGAATTATTACAAGTCATTTATCTTATGGAGAGTTTTTGTAAAGAACAAAGAAATCACTAAAGTAGAATTTTACTACTATTTCACAACTTCTATGTTGAAATATGAGCCATAATATTAATATCATAGAATCCACAATATTAAATACTAAGTTAGATATTGAAAGTATTGTTTAATTCTTAAAATATCATGTTCAATCTATTTAAATTCATAATCTTCAACGAATGGTAAATTAGAACATCAAGAACCCACTAGGTATAGGAAGGAGACCACTATGATCTTACATCTATGACACAAGGTCATGATTAGTCTAGATATAACAAAAAAATCCAATTGAGTCCATTATAAGATGACTTATGACCCAAAGGTTCATTATGTATATTAAGTAAGATTCATTCTAGGATGAGTTATATAATAGTCATCTTCATGTGAACTATCATGGTGTTTACTTGTATGTTTGTATAGAATGATCAAAATACACAATGTGGATTTAACTAGAAACTAATCGACTAGTACTATTTTTCACTTTTATGTCTAAATTATCATAGTTACAACCAACCCTTCCAAAATTCCATAGGGAACAATTTCATACTATTTAAGCTCAAGAAACACTATAGTATTCTAAAATGATACAATCACATATCTATTATGATTTAATATAGTGTAGATCAAGAATAGGTGTTTATTTTAAGGTTATGTGCTATTTCATGAAAAATAATTCAAAAGGACTTATTCCAATATAATGTGACAAATCAATCTAACCCACATATATCCAGTATACTATACATAACCATTAGCATACCATGAATCTTGAGCAATGAGTATTAAAAATTAGAGGTGGTTTCTCCCCTTGTAAAAATTTGACATGTCCCCATGTTTGACCCTAAAAGAGACTATTTGGTTTCGTATCTCATATGATTATTATCACGAAATTATTCCAAACATAATGTTGTTTTCCCAATTTTAAGATGTGAATCTACGGGACCTATGGGTTATGGGCCCATAATATACTTAAAATAGATGTGTAATAAATCATGATATCAATTTTAAATACATATCAACCATAGTGAAAACACTCTCTCAAAATAGACACAAAACCAAAAGAAAATTAATATAAAAGACTAAGTTTTACCATTACAAATACTTAATTCACTAA
The DNA here is from genome assembly GCA_007258455.2 of Sequoia sempervirens. Taxonomy (NCBI): domain Eukaryota; kingdom Viridiplantae; phylum Streptophyta; class Pinopsida; order Cupressales; family Cupressaceae; genus Sequoia; species Sequoia sempervirens. Next base: position 2,106 of record VDFB02110827.1, on the reverse strand, counting down.
TTTTATTCTTGAGACAACATCCTTATAGGAGGCTACTAGTTGAATATAAATAAAAGTAAAGTTTTGAGTTTGGTACTACTAAAGTGACTGTCTCATTATCCCTTTTGTGCTTGATTGGCTTAGGTAACTAGCAGAGAGGCCATATTGAGGCATACAGTCATAATGATTTTGTTTCTCATAAAACCAAACCAAGATTCCTCATTGATACAATATCCATTTTTTTCGTCCTTCACAATGTCAAATCTCATTGATGGTGTGGTATAGTGAGGCTGCAAGGAATACTATGATAATTTGAACAAAAGAAAATTTTAAGGTTTGGTGATTTCGAAGAAGACCTTGATATATGCGGAGATACCGTAGTCAATGACCAAATCAGGAGAGAACTTTTCGAGATAAGCGGAAACATATATAACAATAGGTGAGATGTCAATAGGTCATCTAGGGCTCTATTCACGAATGAGGATATCAAGTGGGTTGAACAACTCTACAACCTATTAAATTGTGAAATGTTTTTGATAGTTTGTTCCTTGGATGTGAGCACCTTTATTTTACACTATTATAAGCGGTTTTGGAAACTTATGATTTGTTGATGACCATTGTTCTTCTTTTGGATGGTGAATTGTGTGTAGGTCCACACAAACACACACATACTCAAGTGCATTAAATCCATGGTTAAGTGTCCTAAATGGAAAGAGCATGACACATTTCTTGCTATTCCTGTTATATGCTTGTATTTCAAATGCAGAAGACAATTCTATAAGGCTTGATTTCAAACTCAAAATTAGACATGCCAAATATGTACAAAAATGTGTTACAGTGAGAGCCTTCACTGATGAAGCTTCTTGGAAGGCGTAAGGAGTTTATGATTAACTCTATCAAAATTTAATAGCATCCTAAAGTTATGCCTTAATTAACCTAAAGTTACATGATTTTATTGAGTAAGATATCAATGTTCTCTCGACTTGGATAAATGACATACACTTTTTAACTCCTTATTATCCCTTTCAACAAAGCTAACAAGATAAAGTTACTACGAACAACTTGATTAATCAAGCTTTGATAACAATTAACTGTGTGAATTTCGAGGATAAATCCTTAGTGGGAAATGTTGGCTTTTCCATAAACCAGAACTGGACTATGTTAAGTTAAAATTTACAAATTCAATACGCCTGGATCAATGTGGCAAATTTTTTGTTGACTTGATATTGGGAATCACTCATGATTTAAGTGATTCTTTTTGTTCTTGACTACTACGTCGTGGCAATATGCAGATTGGCGAAACAACTTGGGAGAAGAGGAATTTATCTTCCAATATACCAATGTGTCCATATCATCAATACAAATGTGTCCAATGTGGAGATTTGTTCAAAGGTTGTTGATATGTCTGATCTTGATTGGGCTAATGGTGTAACATGTTTGCATCCAAAATATAGTGGCAACGTGAAGTTTATTATTATTATTTTTGGCAAAGCAAAGTCCATGGCTACTTAGCAACATTTCATTGATTGTAGGTGATTGGTAAATTAAATCATATGCTCCACTATTTATCAATCCATCAATGACATTGATATTAATGCCCAGTGCATCTAGACCATTGATTATGGTCAATGATTAAGGAATATTGCAGTTTTCCAAATGGAGAAGTCAAAGTGGTCATACAAATTGACCTGGATGCAACAATTGGATGAAGGCACGCAATCGTTGTAGAATTTTCTTACATGTGCAAGATCTAAGAATCATTTTCTTATAAACCTAGATGATAATCCTCTCAAACAGTTACATGCCCTTTTGTTTCAAGATCCTCTAAGTCTTGGTAGCTTAGTAACTGTCACAGCCTATGACAAACATGTATTAATAGGTGCAAAAATTGGTTACTGTAATCCCATGAAAAAAAATGAATAGAAATCCTACTAAAGAGCTCTTAGGTAAGTTGTAGAGGTAATTGAGTGAAATATCAGGGGTAATTATGCTCCGTGAATTCAAGAAACTAAATCTCTTTTGTGTGTATGCATATATGAAATTTTATTCTTGGAGTGAAAAAAATTCAAAAAAGTTATTTCAATCAATTAACTGTGAAAATTATAGATAAGGTAACTATCAAATTTA
>VDFB02110826.1:0-17184 GCA_007258455.2 Sequoia sempervirens | reverse complement strand
TCTTCATTTTAGCACTATAGCAGTCATCATTCAACAGTTGTCTACAGCTTCTTCATGCTTCAATGATGTTCTTCATGTTCCTATTTTTTTTGGCATTGTTTTAGAGGATTCTTAGTCCTTCATTTACCTTTCTCTCTTTTGGAGAGGAGTTCTTCCCATGATATTTTCTCATTTTCTCCATTTGTGAGAGATTAGATTGTTTGTAAATGGGTACATCATCAATCATTATTGTCGGATCCCATTCATGCTTTCTTTATTTTTTGTGTATTGGCTTTTTAGATTTTTTTAGCTACTCCCTAAGTTATAGTTAAGGGGGGTGTTAGAGTAATCATGCAATTAGCTAATAATTAATTAATATTTAATTAATTATTAAGCTAATTGCATTTCATGCACTTAAGATAAACTTAGGAGTATTTTTTTGTTAACTAGAGTGAGCTATTATTAGATCATTATGTCTCATCACATAGGATGATTACACTTGTCATGATCCAATCCCTTTATCATTTAGGGTTTCTCTTATAAATTACTCTCTCATTGTATTATTTCATTTTGTAAGTCTTTCTAGTTAAGGATATGGCAGATTATTGTTTACAACTCTCTTGCATGGAAGGTGTCTTTGTTCATTATTTGATCCCATGTCTCATGTTATCCATAATTATAACACAACTTTGTGGCCTAATTTGGTATTTATAATATATTGAGATCAAAACCACGTTATTGAATTAGTAAGCGGTGATTTTAATGCATTAAATATAAAATACCATCATCATTATCTACTAGAGGGTCTCATGATTATGCAATTTTGAGGGGTGTGACCCTATTATTTTATATTTATTATTATTATTTTCATAATTGAGTATTCATGAGGGAGCTAACCATGTCTCTCACTCTCACCTTTTCATTTTAGTATTCTATGTAATCCTTCTAAATCATGTAATCTATCAAATGTGCTTGTTGTGGGAAGAAAAATTATGAAGCAAATAATTTTTTTTGAAGCAACTTCTTTAGGAAAATCACATTATTTTTCTAGAATCTTCTACTCTAACATCAACAAATATATTTGGTGTTCACACTCAAACATCTTATGTAGACACACTATCCAAGGATAAGTAGTGTGGTCAAATGACATGTACTATAATCTCATCTAAATTATCTACTTCAATTGAATTTAGTGTTCTTTCATCCATGGCTTCGATGATTTAGTCTAGTATGGCATACATCACCTTCCAAAGATAGCTTCTTGAGATGAATACTTGACAAAGACATCAGGTTTTTTCATGTCCCATATTTATTTTTCTTGCATTTAGTTTATTTAATTTACATATTCACACTTAGGATGGAATAATCTTGTTTAGGTCGTATCTACTTGGGTAGGTTTCACAAGTGACATGTTCTCTTTCCCTAATTTAGTGGAGATTTTGTGAACACATGTGACTACATCTCCTTTATTCCACATTAGTTGTACATTCATGTATTTTGATGGTGTATCCTACAAATGCTCACTTGTAGTTCATTTGTGAGCATCTCTTTTACACGTGTCCTTGAATAGAATAGCATTATTCTTTCATATTTCTATTTTGATTCTTTGTGCTTGCTTTTAGATCTCTTGATCTTGTATGACTATGATCTCCAAAACCAAATCTTATAAATTGATGGGTTATCATGTTTTTGTAGATTTAGTGGTGTCTTAAGGATCGTATAATTTTATTAAGAATATTACATGATTAAACATATAAGTGTTGTGTTTAATCTTACAATTAATCCATCTCATTATGTCATAAACTAGCTTTTTTTAACTTTATGGGATTTTAATGTAAATATTGAACACAACTCATTTTTTAATTTCTTAAATGTGTTGTTTTACTTTAAATTTAATTTAATATATTAAATGATGCTTTAAATAAAAATAAAAAATTATTAATAAAATATATATGAAGTTAAGGTTGAACTAGAATTGGAAATGAAAATGCATAAAGAAGCAAGGTATACATAGCATGTATGATTTTTGTAGGTGGATAAGGGCATGAATGGCAAGAAGAAAGGTAAAAGAAGACAACATTGTTAGGACCAAGTTTAGATTTCTAAATTATTTTAATAAGGATGATAATATTACTGGTTATATCTTTTACATTTGCTCCTATATGTACACATGGTCCTACCTTCTACAGTTTGCTAAGATTCTTTAGGTGCACTAGATTTTCATATGGGTGTGATGGTGTCTTGTATATATGAGCTAGCATCCTCTATTTTTTATGGACCTATTGCAACTGACATAATATTTTCTACTTACTCATGTACCTATAATGTCTAAATAGGAAAACCTAGGGCATGAAGCACATCCTATGGATTCACCTCACTTAGATCCTAGACTTGTTCTATAATAAAGTTTGGAAATAGGTTGTGTGAAGATAATGCTAGGTGCAAGTATTAATTTAACAATTGAAGTATGTGATGTGTATTATTAGTGAGATCTTTAGGTGTCTAACAATAGATCCTAGATCACTATGAAGTGTGTGAGGGTGCTAGATACTTTCCTTTTTTAGTCCATCAATCCACCTTTTATAAGAAGCTTTGGACCCTATTTGACTATTTCATGAAAAATAGGTTTTGGGGGTTATGAAAAAGGAAAACTTAGGGCAAGAAAGGATAGGTTTAAATTCAAGGGTTGATAGCACTTACTTTCTTGCCTAAAGGAAAGGAGTGTAACACATTAATGTCTTAGATGGCCAAAATTTTGAATGATCAACAAAGGTTTAAGTGTGACATGAGTCATTTTCAGGTGAGAGGTGGTAATTAAGGGACAAATTATGCTCTAGGGGCTTAAAATAGTCATAATTGTTCTTATTAAAATAATTGTGCTAAAGAAAGTTAAAAGTGTTAAGAATTTGTGAGCTATAGTAAATCAAGTGTGCTAAAGTAAATAAAACTATATTATTGTACCTAATAAAAAGGATGCTAAAAAAGATGTTAAAGAGTTCACAATTGAAATCATTTGTTTGAACATTATCTTTAAGGCCACAACACATATGGAAAGGGAAATCAGCATACACAATGAAAATATCCTAAAGAGTAAATTCTACATTTCAAACCATTTATATTTAAGGTTTTCAATCTAGTAGGAAGAAGGAATCATGGATTTGAAACTCATGTGGCCTCCATGAGACTCAAAAGTAGAGAGTATGAAATTATAATTTAGACAAATATTTTTATGGATTTTTTTATCATGTTGACCTCTATGAAGGATCGCTTTAACTACAAGTGGTCTATAACTCATGTAAAGTCACTTTAACTAAGACTTGATGGTGTAGGGATCATAAAGAGCCACTTTATAATAAAAGGGTGTATGATGTAGGTCTTATGAATAGTCACTTTAATTATTTAATAATGTTTGTGTAATGTGAGGGAGGATAAATTCCCCCTTTAAATTAATTGTAGAGTTTTAGATGTAATCAATTTGAGGTAAGAAAGGTGGAAAGATGTAAAAATGAGAATGCTAGATAGAGAAGTTGATGTGGACTAAGTGGTGGGATGTAATATCCCCAATTAAATATTCCAAAATTGAACGAGAAATTTAAACAATAGAGCAAATCAGGTATGAAGGAAAAGGCACCAAATTACTCCAAACTGGGATAGAATCACAAGCAATAGATGAAGAACTATTCATTACATATTTGAGCATGAAATTACATCATTTTTTTGTTAATACAATAGCTAATAGAAATGAACATCTGTTGTACAAATGCATAAAGAAAACTCAACCTACAAACTCCAACACACCACTAAAAACCCAAGCAAACTCCACACAAATCCCAAACTATTATCGATTGTTCTAGATAGAAAACACACATAGAAAATACTTTTACTACAGAGATATTTGCTGCTAACAACAAAAAATAATCTAAAATAAAACATGGACTCCAATCTGAGGAAACCTCTACAAATCGAGTATACCGAAACAAACACCAAAATACACCAAACTGTTGAGCAACTATAATGGGATGATATATTTATGAAATTATCATGGAATTACGTCATTTTACTATCATATACATTAGAAAAACAATAATGAACATATGCAGAAAAAATATATAATTTAATCTCTAAATTGAAATCTCAAACTCATACTTAATCTAGAGAAATCTTCACACAAACTCACCCCAAACTTCATACAAAGATCTAAATAGAAAAATAATCATATTATTTATGTCATGACATCAAAATATGTTGCTCACAGTAGAAAAGCAATAGATACTTAGGAAACTAAGCTATGCACTCCAAACTAAATCAATCTCCTACAATAAGCTATGGAAACTTGAGAAGGAAATTACATTATATTCAATTCCCTTTTCCAGCACCAATTTGGGTGCCCAAGTTGGAGAAACTTGCATGCCTTGAATGTAACTCCTATCATAAAGATTCCCTATGCAACTTTCCAAGTGTCGATCGAAAACTTGCATCAAATAAAGCCAAAAATACTCCAAAATTGCTCCTCCCAAAATCCAACACCCCATTTGGACAAATAAAAATAAATTTAAAATATTTATTAATTTTTCACTCAAAAAAGATTTAATAATTTTATTTTGAAAATTCAATTTACATGATTCATCTGCAAGTCTTGACTTGCAATTTCTAAAATCAGGTTTACTAAAAATAGTAAATCCTATTTTTAGAAAAGGGGACATGACAATTCCTCCCTTCCCAATATTGCTTGTCCTCAAGCAATGCAGGCTTGTATGGTGGTGATCTTTTGTATCTTCCCATGTTGCATCTCCACTGGAAAAATCTTTCCATTTGATTAAGTGCTCGATGATACCTCTATTTCTTAGCTTCTCCTCTTTTTATCCAAACTCTTTCAAGAATCCAACTCTGCTTTTTCTCATCATCCAATGTTGGTAACTCAAAGGAGATCACTATTTTTGTCCCATCACTCTTTGAAAAGATGAATCATGAGAGACTGTGTATTCTGCAAAGTGGTGGCACATCTAACTCATAGGCTACTTCTCCTTCTTTCTTGATGACTTTGTACGAACCAATGAATTTTTTTGCTCCACTTTTCTTTAGGTAACTTTGGTTATATGCTTGCAACCCAAAGAAAACTCCAATCTAGAAAGTAGAATGCACACCCAAACTAGAGAAAACACCAACCTCAAAAACTATTTTTTTTTCTTCCTATCTGCATACATTTTTTGTTGATCGGATACATGATGTAAATGGTCTTTGAAAGACCACACATTCTCCTAAATATGTTGGACAAAGTTATTTTGTGCACTGAATCTAACTCTTGAAAATAATGAGTTAGCAAAAGAAAGTGCATCATAACCATAGAGAGCCTTAAATAGAAACATACTAGAAGACATGTGATGGAAAGTGTGATAACTATACTTCCCTAAATGTAGTCATTTCACCCAAACACTATGCTGAAAATGTGCCACTGAAAAATCATCATTTTCAATTTGAAATCTCCTCACCTAGAACCTACAATGGGAAGCACCATCCCAACCAATATTGAAATCCATGAGAGGGCTGAAATCAATATTATGGAATATGTTCTGCCAAAGTAGCTTAGATAATACCACATTATCAAACTCACTGCCAATCATGATCTTGGGTAAAATATAAGACACCATCCTCAACCATTAAACATAAACTCTAGCATTACTACCATAATTCTGAAGAAATCAATCACTACCACATCTCTAAAATTTTCCAACTAGGAAATCCCTATGCTATCACCAACCAGAATCATATCATAGAAATTTAACCTCCAAGTTTCAATCAGAAGGTTCTGAACACACAAACAAACCACTACAATCATTAAACTATCATTTAAAATCATGCATGTCATCTCCATGGAGTAACTGCAGTGACCATTTCTCACCAAAGTGGAAGCAATGAAAGAATGAACTGTGTCCAAAATACTTACAACCAACTACCCAAAAATTTTCCAATATTTAATAGTCCTCTTCTCATGAAAATTTTTCTCCATAACCAAAAAATGATGTGAGGGACGCAATAACAAAACTGAAATCCTACTAAAAACATAGGAGAGATGAGTATGGAAGTAGCAATAGGATCATCTCCTATGGTCAAATTACCTCTACTATCCAACCTCAACCAAGAACTATTCAAATGTTGGGTAGAAGAGACCGTCCAACTCATTTGCAAATCAAGATCTGAAGTTATGTGCAAGCTAATCAAAAAGTGGATAAAATTACTAATAGTGGAGGTTGACCCACTACTCCAATCTTGAGACAACATCCCATGGCAAGAAACTGCACCTCGGTCCTGAATCCTGCAATCATATCTAATCTTGTCACTGAAATCGGTTACATATTTTTCATCCCATTTGGAAAGTGGATTGTCAAGAGCCAAATCAGCATCCACCATAAGTATAGAATCATCAACAATCTTAAAATTATCTTCAATTCCAAAAATAGGTTCATCGTCTTGTTGATCCAAACTCCCATTTTTTGAATTTTTGGGGCAATGTGCAAGGTCATATTCCTCCATTACCCATTTGACCTCCTTGGCCTTTCTCTACTCTCCTACCTAAATTGTTGTTCCTCATAAAGTTGATCACTTTCTTCAAGAAGTGCCTCTTGTACACTTTCCAAAGAAAGATTTGTAGATTTAATCTTATTAGTGATCCTGCCAACTTCTCCCCTTAATTGCTCAATCATGGGTAGGGTCTAATCTACAAACTTGTTAGCCATATCTCTATCATGTATCATGTGCAAATAAACTACTTTAATTTCTTTCGTGGTGTTCTTCATTGTATGAAAATTAGCATAGACAACATTAAGCTTATTTTTACCTCTTGGTGCATTTCAAATTATGCTTTCTACATGCTTGTGTGTACGATCTAGTCTAGATAAAATTGCACTTCATTTTTGGTGGACACCAAGAACTATTTCCTAAAACTTCCCTCATGCATGTCATTTTTTTTGCAAATTATAATTCATGAAAAAATTAAAACCTTCTTCATACCTATCACCTACAACACCATGGTTGTCCCAAACCTCATAAACTTCTCCTTTACCAACTTGATGAAAATGTGTAGCATCGGGCTAAGGATCCAAATTTACAAGGCCACTATGTCTATGCTCATAATCAATGCTTTTATGTTTTTTTCTCAAAATCAATACTTCTATACCTTTGCTCAAAATTAGCACCAAGCAATAATAAATCATATTTGTATTCAATATCATCAACATACCTTTAAGCCTTAGCCTCTTCAATGTCATCCTCCCTGCATGACTCCTGAGATGAATATGAAACAACATTGGAATGAAGGGGAGATTCATTCTAAGATAGTACCTCATCATACTTGGATTTTGACACTCCTTAGTCCCAAGTGAAAGTGGTTTGATTGCTTTGATCAAGGTATAAGTATTCACTATTCTCCTCGTGAGCGATTGCCACTTTGAAAGAGTCACTCTCTACCTTCTTTGGATTGAAATCTTCATCAACATCCTCCTCTATAGGCTTGGTTTGGAAGCCAAACTAAAAGCCACCTTAAATCTCATCAATGAAATGATATGAGTGATCATCAAAAGCTAACTTGGATTTATCATCACTTATTCCTCTTCCATGTCCATTTTCCAAGGGTACCTTAGAGAACCCATCATCAATGTTTTCTCCACTAAAGACGTCAAGGTAGACATTAGTCTTAGAATCTTCACTAGATGAATCCAAACTAGGATCCAAGGCTATCATTTGGTCGTGTTCTTCATGCACCACCTTATCCATAGTAATTTCATCTTGAGACTTTGTCACACATTCATCATTTTTTAGGGCACTCATTGCATTAGATTCTGCTGCTATGAAATTTTATACAACTACTTGCTCCTCTTCAACTTTGAGTTCAAATCTATCAATCAACCTTTGGTAAAATTCATCAAAATAATTTACTTGGATGTGGTCTTGGGTGTTCATACCTTGGTACCACCAATCATGAGCAACTCCTACAAGATGCAAGATTGCATACTGAATGGAAACTTGCTCCTTCATGGGACTAAATGTGAAATAGTCTAGCATCCTTTGGAACCAAGCTCTAGTTGAGATCTTGTTTGATCCGTGAAAATTTGGAACTAAAGATTTATTTTTTTTACACACGAGTTCCTTTCTACTAGGATCCAAGTGATGTTTGTAGCCCCTTGTAGCCCACATTTTTTGCATCAAAGTGATATAATCATTGTATGGAACTAAATTTCTAAATCCTTCATCTTGATTAGCATTTTTTTTATGGCGGCTAGATCTCTTTCCAAATCTTCCATGGGATTGGATAGGGGATTAGATGTAGTAGGATCACCAACATCAGCCATCTTTTAACTCCCCTAATTAGCAACTACAATTTTCCTCTTTTCCTTTTGCTTAGCTACATAAATATGGTCAAACCCTTAGGCTAGCAAGATCATAGCCCTAATACCACTATAATATCCCCAATTAAATATTCTAAATTTGAACGAAAAATTTAAGTAATAAAGTAGATCGGATATAAAGGAAAATGCACCAAATTACTCCAAACTAAGATGAAATCATGAGCAATAGATAAAAAAATATTCATTACATATTTGAGCATGAAATTACTTTATTTTTGCTATTAATACAACAGCTAACAGCAATGAACATCTATTGTACAAATGCATAAAGAAAATTCAACCTGGAAACTCCATCACACCACTAAAAACCTAAGAAAACTCCACACAACTCCCAAACTATTATCAACTATTCTGGACAACAAACACATAGAAAATACTTTTGTTGTAGAGATATTTTCTTCTAACAACAACAAACAATCTAAAATCCAAAATGCACTCCAATCTGAATAAACCCCTACAAATCAAGTATATTAGAAACCAAACACCAAAAGTAAACCAGACTATTGAGAAATTATAATGGGGTGATATATTTATAAAATTATCATGGAATTGCATCATTTTCCTATCATATACATCAGAAAATTAGTGGAGAATAGCTGCAGAAAAAATATATCATTTAATCTCCAAATTGACAGCCCGAACTCACATTGAATCTAGAAAAATCTTCACACAAACTCACCCCAAACTTCATACAAAGATCTAAATAGAAAAATAATCATATTATTTATGTCATGACATCAAAAAAAGTCTCTCACAACAGCAAAACAACAGATACTCAGGAAACTAAGTTATGCACTCCAAACTGAATCAATCTCCTACAATAAACTGTAGATAAAGCATCAAAATTTGAAATCTTTCAGCACAATGGAAATTTCTGGATAAAATTTCTCTAGGAGACCCTCAGAACCACTATCTCTGAGCCTCAATCCCCTTGTTTTACCAGCCTCAAATATTCTTCCTCCATTGGTTTACCAGCCTCTAAATAAAATTCACAAACCTATGAGAGAAAACAATAACTAGAATAATAGAAACTTGAGAAGGAAATTACTTTATATTTAATTCCCTTTTCCAGCACCAATTTGGGTGCCCAAGTTGGGGAAACTTGCATGCCTTGAATGTATCTCCTATCATAAAGATTCCCTATGCAATTTGCCAAGTGTCGACCAAAAACTTGTGTCAAATAAAGCCAAAAATACTCCAAAATTGCTCCTCCCAAAATCCAATGCCCCATTTAGACCCATAAAAATAAATTTAAAATATTTATTAATTGGTCCCTCAAAAAATATTTAAGAATTTTATTTTGAAAATCTAATTTACTTGATTCATCTGCAAGTCTTGACTTGCTATTTCTAAAATTGGATTTACTAAAAGTAGTAAATGCTATTTTTAGAAAAGGGGACATGACATGGGATGAGGATAAAGGAAATAAGTTTGTAAGATAAAAGAAACAAATGGGAATGTGAAGATTTGATAGCTTCTCCCAAGGATACCCCCTTGTGTGAGGGAAGGTTTTGTATATGACTAATTTTCAAGTATTTAACAACATAATAATATGGCATATGAGAGGACAAGAAAGTGTCAAGGTGAGTTTTATAAATGATATGGATAAGAAGAGCCTATATGAAGGTAGAAAGGGAGAAGAGACGTGAATTATTTAGCAAGATGGAGTACAATTCCATCATTTTTGATAATGTTAAGAAATACTTATTGAGGAATTTTTTCCTATGTTGTTCTACGTAATGTGTCATGTGAATAGAAAGTGATGAGAGATGAGGTGAACAAAGAAAGAAATTAATCAATTTTTATAATGTTAATTTTTTTTTAACAACGTGAACAAGGAAATATATAAAATCCATAACATGAGCATGTATAACACTTAGACAATAGGCCCTTTTCTCTTTTTTAACTTAACAAAAACACTTAGAGAATAGGAAACACTATAAACCAAATAGAAAATGAGACCTTATTTTTTAGTTAACATGAAGAGAATGGTTTTGGAACATTTGGATACTTTACTTCATCCCTAAAGGAGAAAGTTACACAAGGGTGTAGGAAGAAAATAAACACATACTAAGGGAACTACATTTTGGGGTCAACATGAAAAAATTGTAGTACCTTTATGCTTTACATTATTACCAATTTCATAGAATAATATAACACAAAATTAATTCAATATGAGAGGCAGGGGGACACAATAAAGGAAAAGATATGGTTTTGGGTCAACATGATGAAGGTGAAGCACCTTGATATTATGCATCATCTACAAATCTATAAGAAAAATCTATAATGAAAGAGGCATGACACATAGAAGAATGCACATAAAAAGAAGAGAAATTATCATGTGGTCAACATGAGAGTAGTGTTTTAGATGGAATTCTGATTAAAAATGTATTTTTCCAAGAGCGTAGGAAAAAACATACAAAAATAATTGCATCATTCACTAAATATAAGAAACAAAATACAACACATCAAATAATAATAATAATAAAAAGTTAAATGCCTATGTGGATTTATCCAATATAGTCAGTATAGGCCATGTCATCAAGGAATTCATCATCCTTAAAAGCCTCTAAATAAAGTGTGACAAGATGATCCAAGGAGGATGCATGTGTGGAAGCAAGATATGCATTAAAAATGAGAGTACCTAATGAAAGAGAAGGGATGTTTGATATGGGTTGAGGAATCCAAACTCGTGTATGTTTAGCCTCCAAATCAATCATAGGTGTGATAGAAGAAGACGAGGTGGTAGTGGGTGTAGGGGATTGGATTGAGATTTAGGTTTAGAAGAAGTGGATGTAATCTTAAGAAGAGGAAGGCTAGTGTGGTTGTTGGTTTAGTTATAGAAGTGTCTTTTGGATGAGATCAAGGGATTTGTTTTAAATGAATCTTGGGAAGATCTAGAATGTGGTTGGGAGGTATATGAAGGATAGGAAAAAGTGGGGAAAGGGGAGGTGGAGGAGGGAAAGAATTAGATTTGGTATGAGAGGCTTGGATTGAAGGCTCTTGTTTGTGTGAAAAAGGATGAGGTACTTGCTTGAAATAGAGAGGATGAAAGAGAAAAAGCATGTTTGGTGGGACAAACAAGGAGAGATCCATGTTTAGATTAGAGAAGTGAGAAAAGAGGACCATAATAATTTTAGCCATATGTCACATGGATTTTTATAGTAATATAATCTTCAAAGTATATAGTGAGTGATAGATCACTCTTATGGTAGTGATATCAATGTTCTTCAAACCACTTGTAGAGCCTAAAGAGTGTGTCATTACACTTTTAGAATACATTTGTGTGTTTTGAAATAAATGTATCAATGGTAAAATTACCATGTTTAAAAAGGGGTTGGTAAGAATGTATCAAGATGATTGCTACCTCATTATTATGGATAGGCTTGACACATTGGTGGAGAAACAAAGGAACAACTTGGGCTTGTTTGACCTAAGGGTGTGTTAGAATATTAAATTGATATGAAGTGGGAATGATATGATAATGTAAATAACTCCTTCAAAATTATTTGGATAGGAAGAAAAATATAGCTTAAGGTGTCAATACAAGTACCATTGAAACATTTAGGGCCACACCTAAGGCAAAATTAGCATCATGTTGTAAATAATGATTAAATGGGAACTCTTATATGTAGATATTAAATTGACAATTGATTTTGATCAAAATCCCTCTAACTAGTTTAATTGTCACTTTCCCTTCAACATATATATGCTCATGATAACATTATTCAATATTTATCCAAAGAGAAATTGACAAGGGGATAAATAGAAAATAAATTTTAGGACTCAAGAGTGCCAACAAAGGAAGAAGAGGAAGGGTAAAAAATATCAAGAGTGGGATCATCAATGATGGTTGAAATGATTAGATTTTTGCTTTTGGGGAAATTGGTTGGTATAAATCTACAAGTTTGGTTAGGAGGAAAGATAAATTTATTACCTCTATTATTAAGGCCCTCAACATGTATTATTTTTTTTCTCAATGAATCTTTTTAATTTATAGTGAAATCCCATACACTTTTCAATGTCATCGCATTCATCTAATGGTATTTGTAAAAAGTATTTGAGTTAGCTATGTTTAAGAACCATGTATACATTGAGGGATCAAATGGGAGAAAGGGTGAGAAGATGAGAAACTAGAATATTTTTTAAGACTACATGGAGGTTGTTGGTGTGAATAAATGTCTTGTACCTAGTTATTTCACTCACTAGGGAATTAGGGGACACATTCACATGTTAAGTTTACTTATTATAAGATTCCTTCTAGAAGTCTTAGTTGTCATTTCTAAATCTTATCTTATCCTAGGTTGTTATGACTTAGTTGTCTCATGTGATAGGATTAAGACACTTGTCATGATCTTAGCTAATGTTATGCCTCACCTTGCCTTTATAAGCAAGGCATCCTATGTACATTAGTATATTCAACCAATATTCAATCTTGCATTGTTGAAGCAAGCCTTCTTTTCATTTTCTCTCTTGTGGAAGATATTTTGGTCTAGAAATTGTTCTTGGGGGTGTTGAGGAGTCAACATTAACTCCTACATGGTATCAGAGCTCCAATGTTGCAGATTCCTTCCCAGATCTGAGGGTTTCATGTTGGCTTGAAGATTTTTTTTGGTACATTTTTGGGTTTCAAAGACCTCATGGTTGAATCCAAGGTGTCAAAGAAAAATAGGTTTGTCTTTCATTTCATCAAATTTGGTTATGTTTTGCATGATCTATGAGGTTTTCAATTTGAGGGTCTCAGTTGGAAGATCTAGAGGTAGCTGAATTTTGGGGCATTTTGAGCCCAAATCAACCTTGCCATTGTGATCAAGAGGCCTGAGAGATGAATTTTGATAATAAATTCAACTATATTCATAAAATTTGTTTTTGAGCCAAAAAAAATTACCCAAGCAAGTTGTATGGCCCACCCAGGCGGTACGATTTTTTATTTTTGCAAGAAAAAAATTATTTAAAAAATAATTTTGCTGTGAAATATTTCGAGCAAAATTATTTTGTTTTATTCAAGCAAAAAAATTTATAGTGTTGGGAAAACATTATTTGTGGGGGTTTATAAAATTTTCGATGGCATAAATGTTTAATAGTCTGCAAATTATGTAGGCAAAACTTTGTTTAAATCTTTGATTTGACAGTGGTACGATATATTCATTACTGCAATTTTTATTATTAAAAAAAAATCACTTTTAAAAAGTGCTTTGACTATCGGTTAAAGGTTTTGGGAGCGGTCTATCTCCCCAACCCCATAGGGAACGGTGCAGAGACCATCACCTCTCCCTCCGCCCAGACCCGTTGCAACCCAAGGTGGTAGTGGCCTTTATTTTTTTCCCTCATCTTTTCCCACGTCATATGGATGACCGCATTATAGCACCTAGGCACTTATTTTTTGTGTTGATTTATCCTTGAATGTGCCAGATTTGACCCCCAAGTGCCCAAAATAGGGTTTTTTTCATTTTTCCATAACTTTCACATACAGAGGCAAAAAATTTCAAACAAAATATTGTTAGAAAACTGGCGACCCCAATTTTTCAATGGTGCAAGTTTTTTGTAGAGATTTTGCAGTTTTGTACCATTTTCTTAGGTTGAAGCTAGATCTTCCTTTTTTTCCTCCAATCTCATATCTTTTTGCTCTAGACAACAACTTTCTCGATTCTTGCGGCATTAAGAAGGTATTCAGGAGCACTACAGTTCTATCCATGCACTTTTTGCGTATTTATTTCCAAAATATCATAATTTTAGTTTGAAGTTGATTTGGTACTTTTGGATACATTATTGTAAATTTGCAAAAAAGTGTCAATTTGTTTGGGACAAAGGGGTGAATTGCTTGTTTTGTGAAGGGAAATTTGTTGATCGTCTATTGTAATTTTTGATTTTATCATGGATTTTCCAAAAGTGGTGTCTTTAACTCCATATAACCATCATTAATGGAGATCACAAATGGAGATATTATTGTTAAAATTAGCATTGCAAAGAATCACATTTGTCCAAGATCTAGAACCTGCAGGTAATAAAGAAAGAAGAAAATGGATTGATAGAAGGGATGAAGCACTTGGTACTCTTCTTTTGTCCATTTCTCCAAATCTTAGATATCATGTTGCATTTTGCACTCATCCTAATCAAATTTGGACTACTTTAGAGGGTCTCTTTGGTAAGCCAAACAAATTAAGGAAATTTAAGTTGTAGAATGAACTAATAGGTCTTAATCCATTAGATTTTGATAATACCCAAGACTTTTGAACTCTAAGCTCAATTCTCTAAGATTACAACTATCTAATTGTGGGATCACAAAAGAAGATGAATGGTTGATTCTTTCTATTCTTGCTAAGCTTGGTCCTAATTATTCAATGTTTGTTTCTACATTTTATGCTACAATGGATGCCCTTGGAAATGCATACAAAATTCTTTCTCTTGATGAATTTGTAGCTTAGCTCACAAGGGAACAAGCAAAGTTGGCACACATGGGCACATTGAAGTCTTCTAGAACGCATGCTCT
The DNA here is from genome assembly GCA_007258455.2 of Sequoia sempervirens. Lineage (NCBI taxonomy): Eukaryota > Viridiplantae > Streptophyta > Pinopsida > Cupressales > Cupressaceae > Sequoia > Sequoia sempervirens. The sequence continues at coordinate 2,313 of VDFB02110826.1, read as the reverse complement.
TCTTGCAAAATATTCAAAGGCTTCAAGTGGAAAAGGTAAGAATCAAAATAAGGACCCCAAGTCTAATGAGCAAGGTAAAGATTCTCTTTCACATAGCACTCTTGATTCCACTCCCTCTTCTAAAGAGGGGTCGTCTAGAAAAAAGAAGTTCAAATGTGCATATTGCAAAAGGTTAGGACATGATGAGCATAGAATTTATAATAAGAAGATTGATGAACTCACACACCTTCAAAAGAATAACATGAAACTTCCCTCATTAGTGTCTACTTCTTTTGCATCTCAATCGGTAGTTCCTTCATCTTCATAGTCAAGGAATACATGATCTACAACTGGGCTACACACAATGAAAGGACAATCACTCTTGGCCTTTGCAAGTCCTGAATCTAATAGATGGATTCTTGATTCAAGGGAATCTCATCATATGGCATCATCTATGGGAATTTTCCTTCTTTTGAGCCTTGTAATTCACCTCATATTTTGATGGGTAATAATACATATATGAAGGTAAGTGGGAAGGGTTCTATTGACATCATAGAGGGCACTTTTAATGATGTACTTTATGTTTCTTCTTTGTCCACTAATCTCCTTTGTGTTTATCAAATTACCCATGGTGGTCAAGATAAAATAGTGAGTTCACTCCTCATACAATGTACATAAGGGACTTGGAGACTATGGATATTGTTGCTATCAATATGGTTGGTCATTCATCTCATGTGTATTCCTTTTCACATTTTTCTTCAAAAGAAGATAATGTTCCTTTGACTACATATCACACTCCTTCATCGAGTGTGACTCGTGTTTGTGAGAAGTTTGGTCATCTGCACCTTGGTATTCTAAAGACCAATGCTAAGCTTCCTACTCCTCCACCTCCTGCTTCTTCAGCTAACAATGCTTCTATTCAACAAGATGATTATAGTTTTTCAGACCTTGTTTTGTGGCATGAATATTTGATAGATATTTATAACTTGTTTTTGGAGTCTCATATACAGATTTGGAGGACACACTTGAGGGGGTTTCTCTCCTCTTTGATGATAGTTTCAACACAACTGTTATCCCATCTTTATAATTGGATATTGGCATTCATGAGCCTCCTCATTATCTTGATTTTTCATGTTTCTTGGTTGATTTTCACCATGATTATGTAACTATGACTTATTCAAGATTGGAGACTCCTAATCTATCACACCCCATTGTGTGTTTACCTATTTACTATTACTATGTTTGGGTAAATTATTGCATATGTGAATGTATTTGGAATTCTGATTGGATATATATATATATGTGATTGTACTTGTTTATCAGAAAAAAATGAATGAATGATTATTTCATTTAATGTTAATGAAATGGAAATTTGGAATGCATAGTTATTGAATTTGATATTCTAACTATGAAAAGTATAATGCAAATGTTTTTATTGATGAACGACTGACTACCATGAAAATGTGTTAAGTTGCATGCAGATTCAGAATCAATCCTTTGGAAGCTAGGGGAAGTATCACTCAAGAGAAGAGCTTGGTGAAGTAACCTATAATGAAACCTAATTGAGCTTATACACACACTCACTAATAGAATGGTTGAGTCAAGACATAGTTTTGGGAATCGGTAAGTTATCATTTAGCATGGTGTGTTTGCATTAGAAAGGAGCTTGATTCTTGTTAGGAGTATTTCCCAGATTATGTTTAGTGCTTGGTGTATGCAAGTACTTCTTTATATTACTATGCCTAATTGATGAGATGTACATACATTGAAAGTATATATATGTATACATATGCATTTCAACGATAATCCATACACATGAACACGTACATGAGAGTACATAGGTAGATGTACCTATGCACGCTTATGGATGGGTTTTTATGGGCATGGTGATATCGACAAAACAATGTGACATGTATGTATGTATGTGTGTGTGTGTGTGTGTATATATATATATCTATGTGTGTGTAAATATATATATAATCACACATATTTATACCTATCAATAAGATAGTAATTATTTATGTATGTGATTGTGTAATCAAATGTATATATATATGAGATATATACATATATCTAAATGTATGCATGTATCGATATACATGTATGTAAATGAAAAATGGAAATTTCCATATGAATATGTCGACATATGTATACATACGTATACATGTATATAAGTATATATATGTATATATATACAAATGATATTGTATATGAAATGTTGACTTGATCCTATTCTTTTGAATATCAAATGTATACATATTTCCAAAGAATATATATAAATAGATATATATATATATATATATATATATATATATATATATATATATATATATA
>VDFB02110825.1:0-23764 GCA_007258455.2 Sequoia sempervirens | reverse complement strand
TGGACATCAAACTGCTGGCGGGAAACCGGCTGCTGCATACAACCCACTTCTTACAATGTTATGCAAAGTCACTGTCGGAGGATTGCCACCTTGCCCATCTATTCTTCTCTTGAAGGCTTCAAGGTTGAAAGAACCGAGGTTGGTGTCCGTCAAACCTCCTAGCTTCAATACAAACTTGGACTCCGAAATTAAAGACTTCTTCAGCTATTTAATTATCGCCTGCCTAGAAGCATTTTCTTTGCCAGCTTCAACATTTCCAACCTTGCTTGTTCCGGCAACATCCTCTCTTCAATTTTCAGCCATCTGCAAAACAAAAAGCAAGCATTATATTTCTAAATTTTAAAAATAAAATTTCGTGAGATGGCTGGCAAGTGGAGTTGGCTGCAAATAAATAAAAACTTCAGTATTAAAAATCCAACTCCAAACCTCGAGAAATTTAAAACTCTGAACTTTAGCAACTTGAAGCAATAATACTTTCAGCTCTTAAAAAAATCAATCTCAGCACTTCAAAAAATTAGATTCAACACCTCCACTTCAGATTTATTTCTTCTCAGCACTCAGTAACTCTCAACTTCAATGACTCCAAATCTCAGCAACTTTGGCAAAATAAACTTCAGCACTCAGAGAAATAATTTTCTCAACTCAAAAATCTCACTCACTTCAACAATCACTTTCAGCCTCAGCACAAATCTCAGCTTCAAATTTTGTGAATAGAAATGAAAAACTTCAAAGTTTTTATAATTGAAAACTGGTGCCTGGTTTAGCAGTCGCCATAAATTCACTTCACCATGACTTAGAAATTTTCAAATTTTAGGAGAGAATATTCCCAGACATTATTTAGTCATCATAGAAATTTACTATTCTGGGAGATTCTTTCCTTGTTTGAATTTAAAATTTCCCTCCGGATTGCTAGATGACTGAAGTATTTTCGAGAAATTTATTAAAATGTACTTCAACATTAAAAATCTTATCACTTTTAAAATGGCGTATTTAGAATTTTAACACCATTTAATCATCGTGAGCTCTGGCGTTTTAAAATAGCTGGGCGAAAATTATTTTCCGTCCAAAATAAACTCCAAAATAAATTTTCCCCATGATTAATATCTCCCGACTTTAAAATTTTATGTGTCCAAACGAAAGGGGTATTTGATTTTAAAACTTTGGAAAATAATTATTTCACCTTTTATAATTTCTCCAGCATGGGTGAAAATTTTATTTGTCTAGAGCAAACTTTCTCTTTTTCTCCAACGCCTTAGGAAAATTTTAAGTTCCTTTAAACTTACAAAATCTCCATTTGATTTTTCTATTACGTCAGGTGCAATCAAAGGGGTGAACATTTAATTTCCCAACATTTAATATTTACTCATCCCCTTTCTAACCATGCTAGAATCAACCCATGAGCCTTCAAATTTTTCAGACTTAGAAAAAATTTCAATATTTCTATCTCAAGGTGGATATAGGATTATGCTCTTAGTTTCAACTTTTTAAAATTTATCAATCTCTTTCAACTTAGGCGATGAAAAGTTGCACTTTAATTTGGGGACACTTAGTATATTTATCATGCTCTCCATAGTCACATATGGAGACCTCTACTCCACCTCGTGGTGTACTTCCTAGAGTGCCGCTCCTGCTTAGGAAATTCTCAAGTCTTTCCTTCAAAGCCGGGCTTATTTCTTCTTCAAACTTCTCTACTCTTTGTGTGGCTAAAGAATTTTTTCTTAAACACCTTCTGAAATTCTCTGCACATATAACTGCCTCCCCGGTCAATAATCGCCTTCAACTCTCAATAATCATTCCGAAGCTTCTTCAATCTGTTTCGCCCTCAGCCCATCGACCATTTGTCAAGCCGGGCGAACTGTGATTGACTTCGGTGGCGCTGAGCTTTATATCTATACATTGATATATTTTCTAGGACAGCCTCGGGTCGCATTCCCTCGCGACCGACAATTTCATATCCCGTAGTCGGAGGATTCTCATTACCTTTCGTGCTTTTCACTTCTCCTTTAAAAATATCAGCAGCTACTTGAAATTCATGGCACTGTAACTCTGAGTGCTGACTTGTATTGTGGAGTCTACACCATCCGGACATAGCAGCTTCTGCCAAAAATACTCTGTCCGTGGGACGATTCTCTGGAGGCGGCGGGTTATCTAGTGGGGACGGAACTCCTCCGTTGTTAGGTCCAGTATTCCAGGACCTCTTTTGATATCCTTGATTATTATTTCGATACCCATGGCTGTTGTCGTGTCCATGTCCTTGATGGGCATCTTGATGGTGTGGAGGATGATTCTGATATCCTCGATTGGCACCTGGATGTGCCTGATAGTTCTTCAACATAGATTGCATTTGATTATTCTGATTTCTGAGGTGAGTTACCTCAGATGACAACCTCTTCATTTGTTCTACTAATTCTTTCATTTCGTCTTTCTCCTCTTGTGTCCTCGCTGGTGGCACTGTGTTCTAGAGATAGACAGGCTGTGCAGCTAGAGTCTGGGATAGAGGTACCCTAGGATGGAGAACCAATTGATCCGAGGGCGGCGTAACATGGTAAGCAGGTTGCGGAACTGGATTCAATGCCGGAATTTGCTGATTCCACGCCAGGGTAAGTGTCTGCATATGGCTGTTCGTGGTGACCAAGCCAGTGTACAAAGAAGGCCCAGTTATGTTTTGGCCCATATTCTGACTTACTTCAACAGCCTTCGTGTATGCTTGGTTCATATCTGCTGGAACGGGATGAGCTTGTCTCACGAACATTGCGGTCAATGGGTCCAAGGCTGCATAATAATTTTCTCTAGCATCAGTGACAATATATGGAGTACGTAACCTTGTGAGAGCTTTCTGGAATCTGTTATTGAAGGCGTGGATAGGCTCTTTGTCTTGTCTCCTTACTTCCGTGAATTGGCGGAAGAGCTCTACTGGGGTGATAGGAATACCAAACTTTCCAATGAAAGCTTCTTTCATTTGCTCCCATGTTCTTATAGACCCAACTGGTAAGTGTATGAACCAAAAGTGCGCTTCTTCCCCCAAGGAATACGGAAACAGTCTGCAAGCCACATCTGCGTATGCAATTTGCCTATTTCGCAAATGATCTTCAAACATCTTGGTGTGATCTTCCGCAGTACGGTTTGGATCATTGACTTGATACTTGGTACAAAAATGTTTCGGATTCTTAGGCATGTCATGATAATCTGCGAACTCAAGAGGAGATGGATTAGTAACTAGCCAAGTAGCACCGTTTGGAGCGGGTTGGCCTCCTGGTTGAGCCATTGCTTGAGTTGGCTGCCTCCTCTGATATACAATTACTGGGGTTGTGGTAGCCTGAACTGCTTGCTGAACGAACACTGGTGTGGTAATTTGAACTGCTTTTGGCTGCACAAACCTTGAAGTACTTGGTGGAGTTCGGAACAAACTTGTAATCTCTTCTCCGCTTTCTTCACTAGACTGAACTTCTTTGTTTGAGAATACTTCTTCACTTGACTCAACTTCTTCACTTGGACGGACCTCTTTCTTCTTCCTTGCTCGAGTAGGCAACTCTAACTCCACAAAGTCTTTGTGTGAACTTGGCGTGGACCTCAGGATTCTTTTCAACTTGTCAGGTGAGAATGAACTAATTCGATCCAGGATGTAGCTGATCACTGTCGGCGAGGAAGAGGAGCGAGTGGGTGTCTTTGATCCAGCAAATTTCTTTCAATTGCAACTTGAATTTCAATAGCCTTTTCTTCTTCTTCTTCCTCCAACACGAAGCAAGTTCTCATATACTGGGCGTAGTTCTCCTTTGTCTTCCAAGCAAGATTGTTCAGTCCTGAAAGAATGTCTTCTTGATCGTCGTTGAATCCCAAGTTAGGCTGCAACACTGGGAATACTTCTCTATGCGGTACCACCATCTTTACTCATGATAATTTCTTTCTCCAATGAATTTCTTTTGAATGGAAATCCCTTCTTTACTTGAATGTGATTGCTTCACTGCGAAGAATCCTTGAAGAAAAGCCCTCCTTCTAGCGCCAGTTCTGTTGACGTGGTTTTTGAGACCGCACCAACACAGAACAAAGTTTCCCAACGGATACTCTATTCTCTCTTGATCAAAGTATTCAGCATGCTAAGATTGCGAGTAAGTTCATGCTTTCAACTCCAAGGTTCCTTTAATGCAAATAGGCCCAGTTTGGTTGATGTGTATTGTCAGTAATTTAAGTGAGGGACTTACATAATTGTTCCTCGTAATTTTGGCAGCGAAGTACGCAGAGTGTATTTGAAGGGATTCTTATGCGGTATGATTTGGCAATGTGTCGCTTTTCCTAAAGCTAATCGTAAATATGGAAAGCAAAAGAGTGCAAGGCCTAAGAAATTTGTATTCTATTCTAAATGCAGGATATGTGGAGCTCAATTTTGGCAGACTTCAACCAAATTTCACCTAGCCTCGCATCGGACAGCTTCAGCAAAATTGGTGCAATCTTCAAGGGGGTAGCAAAGGATGTTCAGATTATAACTTAGCATATGTACACCATCAAAACGACGCATATAGGTATACAAATCACAACCGAAGTTAAATTCAAGATAATGTCCAGTGGACCACGCAAGGCGAACTTATCATCAACAAGCCGCTAGTGGTATGGAGTAAAGTGAATCTACCTCAATAAAACACCACACATCAAAGTAAACTACTTGCATGAAAATTACGCTACTTGGATACGAAAGGAAGAAGAGACCTTGCTAGCTATTCATGACAAGACGAATTCCACCATCAATGAAAAGATCTATTATCATGAAAAGTATTACACAACAATCTCCACAAAAGTTTTCAAAGGGAAAACTTTCTTTCTTTTCCACACTAACAAAATGTCTATAATGCTCTACTCTCTAGCTCTAGCTCTAATGCTAATGTCCAATACTACTGTCTAATCTCTAATGTCTTACAAATGAGGGGGGCTCCCCCTTTATATATAGCTTTCAGCCAAGTCCCAAAAAGACTCCGCTTTAGGGTTAGAATCAATAGAGTGGGCTTAATCAAGCACTTCTAACCCTAAAATCGCTTTAATAGGGAGTGGTACATTAAATGAATCAAAGATTCCCACTCACTCCCAAAATAGTAAAGGCAATAAATGCCCACATTCAGTCTTCTAGAAGATCTTCGTCCAGTAGTGCATTCCCGTTCTCCTTCTCTCTGGCTGCAAACTCAATGAACCTGCTAAGCACAGCCTCAACCTCCTGAACTGAAATCGGTGGAATGCAATCTAGCTGAAACTCTAACACTGTGATTGAATGCTCATGCCTTGCACAAGATTTTCTCCAAGCAATCAAGGAGTCCTGCGTGTTCTGGATCAAGGTGGAGAAAGTAGAAGTATTCTCGAAATCATCTTGTACAAAGGTCTTAACATCCAAAAAGAAAGGCACCAGCCTACCCCTCAAATTATCAACATTCACCTCCTCTGGATTCAACCGGCTAGCAAATATGGCCTCAAAAGTATTCTGAACTCCATCAATGATATTGGCCATAGCTTTATGTATCCTAGCTGAATCCGCCTGAGCTGCGTCAAAGAAACCACGTCCCGTGATCGCTGAAGAATACCATCTCGAGAAATCATACCTGTCATTCTCCTGAATGACACCTCCATCAATCAGTAATCGCAACGGAACATGTCTCAATGCCTCAAGACGCTGAATTACCTTGCTCTGATAGATAGAAGCATCACCCCATGCATGATCCACTGCATCCATCCGTGTTAAAATACTAGAGGCCTGCTGAAAAGAAAAAGCAAGGTCCTCCATAAACTTCTCTCGTCTCAACACTTAACCCCTCGCGGATTCCACTTATCTCCGCCTCCTACAAATATCTTCTAACTCCATCAAGCCACTCCATGGACTCCCTCGGTATCTCTCACTGAGGTCATAACTAGAATATCTTGCCCTAGAACCAGGACAACCGGCCGAACATATCCTATTAAAGCCTTGTGTTCTCTTTTCAGCCTTTTATATTTTCCTTCTTTCTTGAATAATCTGTCTTTGAGGGCGAGGTAGGAGTTATCACACTCCTCTACAATCTGTGCACCAGTGGGGCGTCCCAAATCGAGAGTCGTGACCACATAATTCTCAGGTACTGCTTCATTCCGGTCACACTCAAACTCGTGGCACAGCTACATGAAGGGTACGGGAACCATCCTCTTCAGTGGATATCTTCGAAAACTTTCTTGCCTTCTTCTTTTGTGGAGGTGCACTGATCCTGTTCAAAAATTCTTCCATCTCAACTGCCGGATCACTTCTCTCGCCGGGCTTCTTTCTCATTCTCGCCCTGAGCCAATCAGCACATCGCACAAGATATCGGCGGGTCGGGCCGCTTCCCGGTGGCTCCTCGACTTAACTTGTTCAACCTCTATATCATTCTGGTGAGGCCCATCATCCTCAAGTGGCTGAGTATCTCCTGAAACTATATCATCATCATCCTCCAAAGCCGTCTCTAATTCTTGTTGAAACTGAGGGTCAGTATTAGTCCCCTCATCAGTCTGTTGATCAATCCTACTAGGTGCGTTGACACTCTGGTCAACTGACTCTCTCCTCCGCGGGAGGTCGAATAATATCCTCGTATCACGGTAATTCCTCGATTCACAGACTCCTTCCGACGAAGAAACAAAGAAACCTCCTGTATACTTGGAGAACGGGTCTCCAATGGTGATGCAACTGTGACTCGTGGAGGTTCTGGCTAAACAGGCTCCTGTCGAACTAGCTCTTTCTTTCTGGGCTCTAGACCTCGTGTAATCTGTTTCTTTCTGCTTGTGGTGGGTGTCCTGTGATCTCCCATCATGTTGTAAGTCAAAACAATTGACCTACCCTTCAACCTGTTTACTCGCTTATCAACCCATGCTCTAGTGAATGTCAGGACCGGGATAGAAAGTGTGTCCAAATCAGCAATCTCAGGCTCTGACCAATCTGGAGGTGGAAGTGGAGTATCTCTCACTGCTGCATAATCGGGATGGACAACGTCCATATCCTCGTTCACCTGGTCTGGAACCGGCACCACTTCACACTCCCTAATCAAAGTAATCGGCAACCGAGAAAACATCATTTTCCTTACTTCAATCTCATCAGCCGCATCAGCCCAATAATCCTCAATAGTGGCCTTATGTTTAAACTCCTCTGACAGTACCCATTTGATGTTATGATGTGGGTCGTAGTGCTGTCGGCTAATATGATATGAGAAATGATAAAATTGAAGTTCACTTTCAGCCTCTCTAGCTGCCTGTATTGAAGGACACGCCTCATCCGAGTTGCCCATGACAACTAGAAATTCTACCCCTCCCTTCTTCTTCTATTGAATTTTATCAAAGGCAAGCAATTGTCTAGATATCTCTAGCATTAAAACTTTATCTGTTGGGTACTTAGGCAGCCTATATGGGTACGATGAAAAACCTTGCAGCCTAATATAAGAAAATTTTGGAAACTGTATGAACCAACACCCATACCTTTCAATCAGCTCTTGGGCTTCCCTCGAGATTCGGTGATGTAACCGCTCCTGAAGCAGTCTCGTGATATACATGGTGAAGGAATCGTTGACACGCTTGTAGTGAGTTGTGCTCGCCAAATGCAACTGCGGGCAAGCATCATATATCTTAAATTGGTGGGAGCCACAACCGACAGGTTCCTTGTAAGAGATCCCCCTATACTTCGTCATACAAGCCAACATATAGATGATGTAGGAGCTCATGTAAAATGTCTTCGTTCTCCTCAAGCTCAGGAGCTGCTCATGTAAATTATCACTTATCATCTCGGCCCAATTGACATAGTCTTTTCCTTCTAGCACGAGATTGATATAGTAAAACATCCAAGGCTCAAAAATGAAGGACTGTGCACAACCACCAACCCTGCTCAGCATCATGATGAGATCACAGTATTCTTGCTTCAAGTCATCCGCTATGATTTGTTTCGGCAACTTTGTACGAGAAGGCTTGGGAGTGCTCATCCAGTGAGTGTTAATCGTCTCCGTGCATCTCTCGAATGCAGAAGCATACATCCGCTCAGCTCGTTCTCTGGATTTGTAAACCATGTTCCTGTGCACTGAGATCCCGAAAGCTTCACCAATGGCTGCTGGAGTAAGATTGGCTAGTACTTGGCCATCCGGTGACATGATCGATCGATGATCCTTGTCGTAATAATTGGCGCACTCCATCATCAGCTCCGAGCACTGAATGGCTGGTGGAAAACCAGCAGCTGCATATAACCCACTTCGAACAATATTGTGTGAAGTGGTCGAAGGCCGATGACTTCCAATTCCCAACATTCTGTTCTTGAAGGTCTCTAGGTTGACGGAGCCCAGGTTGGTGTCTGTCAACTTGCCCAACTTTGAAATAAACTTCGATTCTGGCATGAATGTTTTACTCAACTTCTTGATCACAGCCTGTCTGGATGCACCATTGTCCTTGCCAGTCGCCCTTGCCTCAGCCATCTGCAAACAGTAAACATTCATCAGCAATTAATTTGTAAAATAAATAAGACATTGTGTAGGGGCTGCAGTCGACTTCAAGAAGCTGCAAGAACTTTTTTATTTGCAAACCTCAGCTTCTTCTCCAATAAATTCGAACTTCAACACTTAGAAGAAGTTTCTAAGTAGACTTTAGCCTTAGCAACTTCAATCAACAACTTGAACTTCTGCAAATTCGCACTTTACACCAGCAATCAGCAATTAGCAAGTTCGCACTTGTTAAGTTCTCAGCTATTCCTTGTTTCAAGGCGTCCCTCTCAGCACAGGCAACTTCAACTTTCAGCAACAAATGAAGTGAATTTGCACCTCACTTCAAGGCGTCCTCCTCAAATGCAGATTTGAATCTTCAGCAACTTGCAAGTGCGCCCCTTCTTGATTTCAGCAATGGCACTTCTCCAGCAACTCAAGGCGTCCCTCTTCAGCAGCCTTAGCAATCAGCAAACAGCAGTCTCCAATAAAACCTCAAACTCTTCAAGCAATTCTTAAACTTCAGAGCAAGTCGAATTCTTGAAGCTGTGAAAAGGAAGTGAGAAACTTGTTCATTTTATAGCCAAAATTCGAATTCTAGAAGAAGCCAATTTTAGCCAGTGCATTAAACTTCCACTACTCCACTTCAAGAATTCGAATTTTCCCTCTCTGGTATTTCTGACACTTGTCTCTCGACGTCAGGAATCTTGCTCTTCTAGAAGCTTGACTTTGACTGGCATCTTTGAATTTATTTTCGAAAAATTTAATTTAAATTCATCTTTCTAACTCACCAGCCGGAACTCTATCACTTGAATTTGAATTTAACTCTTCATCATCTCTGGAAAATTCATCATCGAAGAATTCAATCAAAATTATCTAGGCAACTCACTTCAAATTCATCGTTCGGAGAAATTCACTTTGAAAAGTCATTTTATTTAAATTTGCCTTAGAGAATTTTAAATTTTCCCTTAGGAAAATTCACAATTTGAGCACCGATTAAATTCTTCACTGAAAATGTGTTGGCGAAGTGCAGAAGACTTGGAAATCCGTCTATCATCGCAAATGTTCAGTACCCAGAAGAGAAATTTCTCCAGAATGCTTGGAATCCATGGGTACCCAACGAACGGGTTCATTTAATTTTAAAATTTTAAACCTTAGAAAAAATATTACTCTGTCAAATTGAATTCATTCTTCGCCTGTGATCATCTTGTGTTGCTCCAACTTGAAGAACTTGAATTCATCCTGCGTTATCATCCATCTGACTTCATCACTGAGAAACTTTGCTCGTGCTTCACGAAGGAAAATTTTACCACTTTGAGCTCTAGGCGTATTTTCTAAGGGAGAAAAATTTTGCCTTAGAATTTTTTTTTTAAATCATCTTGCACTTTGCCTTAGAAAATTTTGGTTCATTTGCCAGTGTTGGAAATTTTATCAACTTCATTTAGAAATTTTTTATTCATTTCTAGCACACTTTTATTTTCACTCCCCACTTGCATTTTACTCCACAATAGGAAAATATTCCAACGCCTTAGAAATATTTCATCACTCATCTTACACTTTATTTTACTTTACCACCCTTGGCGCCTAGCACTTTTGGAGAAAAATCAAAAACCACGCCCAATATTCACCTTCACCACCCCACACGCCTTGGAAAAAATCCTCTAAGACTTACAACCTTGGGCGCATTTTGCACTTGATGGAGGATAACGCCTAGCATTCACCACCTTTCACCACGCCTTAGGAAATTTCTCCAATACTTACCACCTCCATTCACCTTTTACACCTCAATCTAGGCGCATTTAGACATGCAAGAGGGATGACCTTTTGACTTCCATTTCTTGTCTTCACATGCTTGTTTTGGGCGCATTTCCATGTAGGAGAAGGACGAACTTGTTTGACTTGTTGACTCCCTCCTTCCTTGGGCGCATTTCCATGTAGCTGGTGGATGAAACTCTTACCACGCCTTGGAGTGACCCTTCAACTTCCTCTTTTTCGTCTTGACATGCATGCGTTGGGCGCATTTTGCCTATGGAAGAGGATGAAAAACGTTGACTTTGCTTTGACCTTCTTGCAACTTGGGCGCATTTCACCCCCTGAGAAGGATGGGCGCATTTGGAGGGGTGAGGAGGATATCCAGACTTAGAAAATTTTTCAACCCTTTCCTTCTTCAAGTTGGGCGCATTTCACCATGCCTGCAGGATAAACGTGTTGACTTTCCTTTGACTTTCTTTTCCTTGGGCGCATTTTGGCCTGTGTGAAGGACGAGCTTCAAACTTAGAATTTTTTTATGCCTCCTCATCAACTAGGCGCATTTCACCATGTCTACTGGATGAAGTTCCAGACTTAGACTTTTCTTCGTTTTTGCCAGCTTACATGCCCTGCTATTTATAGTAAGTCCTCTGATTTTGCATTTCTGAAGCTCAAAACGACTTGAAATTTTGCACACTGCATCCTCATGATCTTGTTGTTCTGTCGACACTGCCATTTTTAGCCACCCTGCTATTTTTAGCTTATTTATGAAGATGATTTACTATAAATAGTAACCTCTTTTTTCTGATAGCTCCACTGCTCTGATTGACTTGAAATTTGGATGAGGCACTCCTCACCACGTGACCTTACTGTCAACATCAACGCATGCAGTCGATTTACTATTTTTAGCCAGTTTCCAAATTGACTTACTATAAATGGTAAGTGCTCGTTTTGACTTGAAATTTTACGGTGAATGGCAGGGATCGCGTCGCGAGTGGTTAGCCGGTTTTCGAAAATTACGACTTTTGACTCCTCTTTTCGGGCTCAAAGTTTGGAAACCCTAATTTGCTCTGCATCATTATCAAATGGTCTGATTTCTCGCCGTTTGCATTAGCTACTGATCAGCCCACGTGATTACAGCGGTAGCTGGGAGGCCGGTATTAGGACTACACCTTATAAATAGCAAGTTCCTTACTGAGTGATTATCTTCATTTGCATGTCACACCATCGCGAAGCTCTTGAAAAACCCATCAGGAATCACCTGACATGCAAAAGAAACTTCGACATACAAACCCTAAAATAATACCAGGTAGATTACGAAGTTATGCATACTCCGTCTTGCATGTTATCATTCGCGAAGGTCTCAGCGAAACCGAAGGAATATCTTGGGCATGCAAGAAAAACTACGCATCCCCGAACCCGTTTAAGGAAGCCCGAGCCCGCTAAAATAGTAAGTTATCTGTTTTAAGCCCAAGTGCGCCTTGTAGCTGACGATCGCTCACGAATCTTGGAAGTGTGGTATCCGGAATTTCAAAAATGCCGACGAATTGCCTGTAATTTCACACTTACTAAAAATAGTAAGTACCTCAGAATCTGATGAAATTTTGCTGGGAGCGTGCTGGAAACATACTGACAACGATGTTAGTCCCGATTTTCAATTTATTGACTTTATTCGACCAAGGGTATTAGAAAGCGATGAAACCCTAATTTTAGGACTTGGCCAAAATTTCCGCGTTTAAATCAGCGTGAACTGCAATCCTTGAAGGACATCGAGGAAAGAATGAATTGAGAGAGAGAAAAGAAAACTCAAACCAAAGAGGCCGAATGGGCCGAAATTGAGGTCCCCATTTTTGAGATAGGGTGATGTGTAAAAGGTCGCGGGGCCCTGGTTTCCATTCTTTAACTTTAGTTTTGTCTCTCCCTCTCATCATCCTCTTTACAGTGTCTACTACTTTCGAGAATTCTCCGCCCGCTGAGTTCAACGTGAGGGAATTTAACCAATAGGAAGTTGAACTCCTTGCCAATTTGAGATCCAACAAAGTGAATAAAACAAGAATATGCGAGGAGCCAAATTTTTTGTTTTTCAATGATTCAGATTACAAATTACAAGCATGCACCCGTTAAGGTTAGATGGATAAACCAAAACGTGCAAGAAAGCAACTCTAACCAGAATGGCGCCGATGATGGCGAGCATTGGTCAGAGGGTCTTCTAATCTAAATACAGAAAGGAACTCGACGTCAAGTATGTGCTACCCAATCCAATGCGGAGTGAGGGGCGACCATATGACGGAGTGATTACAGAATCTAATGCTTGAAAGGAAATGCTGAAAGCTAAAAACTCTCAACACCCAGAATGTGCTTTCTAACCCAGAATGGGATAGTAGCTACCATAGGGCGGAGATCAAATAAACAAAGCAACTGCTGAAGGTAAAATGACTATTACAATCCGATAAAGCAAGGATCTATAATGCGGTCAGTACTACTGCCAGCTTACAAATTAAGAAATGAGATCTTGCTAACATTATAAATCAGTTTATAAGAGAGTTATGCAATATTCGAGAACTTATTTGCAGGAAGTAAAGACCACAAAGCCACAAATTAAAGATCCAACCTTATTCTTCCAGCTTGGGTAATCTTCCTTGTAGTCTTCACGTTGCTTGAAAGAAATATCACCACCAACCAATATAGAAGATGCAGATTTATCCAATCTGCTGTGACAGTCCTGCACTTTTCAACGCATTACCAGCAACACAGAAAACCTTGAAGTGCTCGAAACTTTCCCTATACTCCTCCAAAATACTAAATACCAATTGCAAAACTCAACTAAGATAGGGGCGCTCCAAAACAGATCTTAAAACAGACTTAAACTGCAGAATATAATAAATGCACAATTCCCAAGGACTGACAAATGGTACGGCCCAGCATAGGGGCGATTTCTTATTTTAAAATTCAGATCAGCTTTGAAAAATCTATAAACTTACAAACATGGGCGCTTGGCCAAAAGAGAAGGAATGAGACACTACCCACAATCTATTTTTTTGTCCTTTTTGAGTTACAAGTAAAAATGCAATTCTAAGACATGGCTAAAATGCAGAACAGAAATCTAATATGCAATATGCAGATTACAACTCACAATAGTCAATGATCACAAACTAGACTAAGAATCATCACTAGTCGTTGTCTTACAAACGAGAAGAGATGCCAATGCTAGGAGGCCTTCATTCCTCGAAGCGGTTCCAGAGCCAATCCGGCAGCATAACAGTGTATTTTCCAAAGATGAAATGATGCACCAAGACTCCCTTTTATAATTCTTCCGTTGACTTCACAAAACCCTAAAATGAGCTTTTAGGTCAAAACCCAGTCCCTTCAAGCATGGGCGTACTTTTCCTTCAAGGCATTAGTTTGACATTTTAATTAAATATCCTTCTTGAAATATGCGCCCCTCATACCCTTGCTTTGACTTAGGGAATAATCAAATCATCTCTTAATGAGGGCGCCACTCTCAAGGGCCCACTTTTAAAAACAACATTAAGTCATTAATTCTAAGCCAAGGGTCAACGTTAAATTATAATAATTAAAACGTGACTTTTTAATTTAAATGACTTAACTTATTTCTCCGACAGTGCCCTGAAGCCAAAACTGAAGAAGCCAACTGATCATTCTGAAGCCGGAAGTCAACCAACCTGAGCTCATCTGGAAAGCTGCCAAAAATAGAATTTACTAAAAATAGTAAATTCCAAAAAGTGCTCTGAATGCCAAGATGATCATACCACTGCGAAGCCCTCTGAAAACCCAGAAGGAATCCGCCATTTAATCCACCATCTCTGAACAATGACCTCCTCAAAATTAGGAAACCCTAATTTTAACTTCCGACTAGCCTCCGGGTTCCCAAGGAAAGGCTAACGGTCACTGAAAATGTCGGGCTTGGAAAGGGGACATTACAATAAATTGAAAATAAGAGACTAACTTTATTTGTCAAATTATTGCTTCGTGAGGAGCTCTCGACCAAAATTTTCGCCAAGTTCCGGCTACTTACTATTTTTTAGTAAAGTGTGAAATTTAAGGCGGTTCTCAACACTTCGAAGTTTAGCAGTCTACTTGCATTCACAACACATCAAAACGTTGGTGCAGAATTTGGTAAGACGGACAACTTACTATTTTTACTTGATTCGGTATCCAGGGCCGATTCCGGGGCCTATATCACGAGTTTTTCAAGCGCGTAATGCGGAAATTCCTTACGGGTTTTGCACTGGCGTTTTAGCGATGGTGTGACATGCAAAATGAGATGACAACTTTTAGAGTTTAGCCTTCCAAGGCTATTTTTAGGGTTTACATGTCAGGGTTTTCTTTGCATGTCTGCATATTCCTTATGGGTTTTTCGAGAGCTTCGCAATGATGTGACATGCAAACGGAGATGGTCACTCATTTAGGAACTTGCTATTTTTAGCAGGTGCATCCCGGCAGCCGCCTCCCAGCACTTCAGAATCACGAGCTGATCGCAATGCAACAGAAACGGGAACAAACGGAGATCATTGGATATGCATGCAAGATGAATTAGGGTTTCCAGCTTTGGGGCCCGAAAAGAAGGGTAAAAAGTCAAAATTTTCGAAAATCGGTGTAAACCACTGCGATCAGCATCTTTCAAGCTATCTGCTGGTAAAATTTGAAGGCAAACGGAGCACTTAACTATTTATAGTAAGTCATTTCAGAAACAGGCTAAAAATAGAAAGTCAGCAACAGGCGCCGATGTCAGCAGGCAGGTCACGTGGTGAGGAGTGCATCATTCGAATTTCAAATCAAACGGAGTTGTGGAGGTATCAGAAGCAGGCAGTTACTATAAATAGCAAACCACCTTCAGAAATGGGCTAAAAATAGCAGGCCAACCCGAAATAGCAGTATCAACAGGTTGATGAAGTCGTGAAGATCCAGCATTCGAAATTTCAAATCGTTCTGAGCTTCGGAGATGCAAGAATTAAAAGGCTTACTATTTATAGCAGGGTATGGAGTGAGTCTGGAGTAGAAGCATAAAAAATTCTAAGTGTTAGCTTCATCCTGCTCATGCCTCAAAATGCGCCCTCACATGCAAGCAAAATGCTAAAAAAATTTCTAAGTATAAAACTCGTCCACCTCCTATGGCAAAATGCGCCCATGCAATAAGAAAGTCAAAGAGGTCAAAACGTTTCATCCTCCTGCCCAGCTAAAATGCGCCCAAGGAAGAGCTAGTGAAGCATAAAAAATTCTAAGGCAAGATATCCTCCACCACCCTCCATTTGCGCCCATCCTCCATCAAGTAGGAAATGCGCCCAAGAAAGTCAAAAGGTCGACAAAACTCGTCCACCTCCTATGGCCAAATGCGCCCATCTCAAGAGGGGGTCAAAGATTCAAAGGAGTCAAAGGCGTTAATCCTTCATCAAGTGCAAAATGTGCCCAAATGAGGGCATGTAGGGACAAAAATGGGGAAGCTCAAAGGTCACAAGGTGGCGTTGAATGTGTTTCATCCTTCATGACATCAAATATGCGCCCATGTTTTAAACTTTATCCTCCACACATGGCAAAATGCGCCCAAATGGGGCCATGTGAAGACAAAATCGAGGGAGATGAAAGGTCACAAGAAGGCGTGGTAAAAGTTAATTCTCCTACACATGTAATATGTGCTATGTAAAGGAGTGAGTCTGGAGTGAAAGGTGGTAAGCAAGGTAAAAGTGAAGATGGTGAATATTGCCTAGGCGTGGTTATTATCCTTCCTCAAGTGCCAAATGCGCTCAAGTGTGTGTAAGGTGGTGAATGGGAATTTGAATATGCTAGGCGCGTCGAATATCCTTCAACAAATGTGATATGCGCCTAAGGTAAGTGAGGTGATAATTGCTAAGGCGTTGGAGTTTTAAATGAAAATATCTTTCAAGTGTGAAATAAAATACAAGGTGGTGAATAAAATAAAGGATGTGCCAGGCGTTGGGATTAAATATCCTCCATGACATGTGCCTTCAAGAAAATCTTCTAAGTGAAGTTGATGAAATTTCCACCATTGGTGAACGAATGAAGTTAAATAAAATTTTCTAAGGCAAAATTTGCTAAATGATTCAAAAAAATTCTCTAAGGCAAAGTATTTTCTTCCTTAGAAAATATGCCTAGACCTTGAAGGTGGTTGAATTTTCCTGAAGCCCAAATAAATTTGTCGAAGATGAAGTTAGAAGATGTTGGCATTGCAGGATGAATTTAAAAATTTCTTCGAGTCAGAGCAACACAAGATGTTCACAGAGATGAAGAACGGGATTAAATTTCATGAGGAGATATTTTTCTAAGGTTCAAAATTTTAAAAATTTAAATGAACCTGTTCGTTGTGTACCCATGGATTCGACAAGTTCTGAAGAAAATTTTCATCTGGGTACTGATGATCTTCGATGAGAAATGGATTCCTAGGTCTTCCGCACTTCGCCAAGGCCTTCAGCATGAAGAATTTAATTGGTGCTCGAATTATGAATTTTCCTAAGGGAAAATTTTAAAATTTTCTAAGGCAAATTTGAATAAAATGGTTTTTGAAAGAAAAATGCTTTGACGATGAATTTAAAGTGAATTGCCTAGATATTTTTGATTGAATTCTTCACAGATGAATTTTGCAGAGCGTCAAAGGTGATTAAAATTTAAAATTTGCAAGATAGAACTTCGGCTGGTGAATGGAAATTGCTAAAAGATGAATCTAAATTAAAAATTTTCGAAAGTGAATTTAAAAGATGCTAGTCAAAGTTGAACTTCTAGAAGAATAAGATTCCTGACGTCGAAAGACAAGTGTCAAAAACACCAGAGAGGGAAATTCGAATGAAGTAGTGGGAATTTAATTCACTGGCTAAACTTAGCCTTCTTCTAGAATTCGATTTTCCTATAAATACTGAAGGTTATTCACTTCTTTTTCACAGCTGAAGAAACTCGATTTGCTTTGAATCCAGTGTTGAGTTTGAAATCTGTTGAAGAAGTTCGAATTTTTGAAGAGGAATTTGCTGAAGATTGAAGTGTGCCAAAGGAGTTCGAAATTTTGCTGTGGCTGCAATTGTTGAAGAGGTTCGAAATTTTGCTGAAGCCAAAGGCTGAAATCTGAATTTGTTGCTGAGATTTGAAGTTGCAATGCAAGTGAGAAATTCGAATTTCAAAGAGTGCAGTTGCTGAAGCTAAGGAAGTGCGCACTTGCTAAGTTATTTGAGGTTGGAGAAGTGCGAATTTACAAGAGTTTAGTTGCTGATTGAAGTTATTGCAGCCAACTTAGAAAATCTGTTGAGAGTGTGAAGTTGCTGAGTTTACTTGCCAGAACTTACTAAGTGTTGAAGGTTCGAATTTGTTGGAGAAGTTGAGGTTTGCAAATGAGAAATAATATTGCAACTTCTTGAAGTCGACTGGCAGCCCTGAAAAGCATTTTTTTTTTTTTCTAAGTTAATTTTGCTGATAGATGTTTATTGTTTTGCAGATGGCTGAGGCAAGAACAAATGGCAAGGACAACAATGGTGCATCCAGGCAAGCTGTTATAAAGAAGCTGAGCAAGTCTTTCATGCCAAAATCGAAATTTACTTCGAAGTTGGGCAAGCTGGCGGACACCAATTTGGGCTCTGTCAACTTGGAGACTTTCAGGAAAAGAATGCTAGGATTTGGTAATCATCAACCTTCAGCCACTTCACACAACATCATTCGAAGCGGATTATATGCGGCTGCTGGTTTCCCACCAGCCATTCAGTGTTCGGAGCTAATGATGGAGTGCGCCAACTGCTATGAGAAAGATCACATGTCAATCATGTCACCAGATGGTCAAGTGCTCGCCAACCTCACTCCTTCAGCTATTGGTGAAGCTTTCAGAATCCCAGTGCATAGGAACATGATTTACAAATCAAGGGAGCGAGCTGAGCGAATGTATGCTCCTGCATTCGAGAGATGTATAGAAACGATCAATACTCACTGGATGAGCAACCCCAAGCCCTCTCGTACGAAGCTGCCAAGGCAAATTATAGTGGATGACTTGAAACAAGAGTACTGTGATCTCATTATGACGCTGAGTCGAGTTGGAGGTTGCCCGCAATCTTTTATTTTTGAGCCATGGATGTTCTATTACTTCAACCTCGTGCTGGAAGGAAAGGAGTACGTTAACTGGGCTGCAATGATCAGTGAGAATTTGCACGAGCAGCTCCTGAGCCTAAGAAGAACGAAGACATTTTATATGGGCTCTTACATTGTTTACATGCTGGCCTGTATGACGAAATACAGAGGAATTTCATACAAGGAGCCTGTTGGTTGTGGCTCTCACCAGTTCAAAATTCCTTGAAGAACTTGTCGCGGCTACATTTAACCGTACCACTCATTACAAAGCGTCAATAGCGCCTTCACCATGCACATCCGCGAGAACACTTGGGGTCCGGATACATCCGCGAAAGGATCTCGAGGAAGCCCAGAATTAGTAGAGGTATAGGTCTTTGGTTTATACAATTTCCAAAGTTTTCTTACATAAGGCTGCAAGGATTTTCTTCATATCCATATAGGTTGCTTAAGTACCCAACCAACAGAATATTGATGTTAGAGATATCTAGGCAATTGGTTGCCTACGATAAGATTTAGAAGAAAAAGAAGAAGGGAGGTGTTGACTTCCCAATTGTCATGGGCAATTTCGATGAGGTGTGTCCTTCATTACAGGCAGCTAGAGAAGCCGAGAGCGAGCTTCAGTTTTATCACTTTTCCTATCACACCAGCAGACAGCACTATGATCCGCATAACAACATCAAATGGGTACTATCAAAGGAATTTAAACATAAGGCAAACATTGAGGATTATTGGGCTGATGCATCGGACGAGGTTGAAGTCAGGAAGAGAATGTTCTCTAGGTTGCCGATAGGCATGATTAGGGAGTGTGAAGTCATTCCAGTACCGGACCAGGTGGATGAGGACATGAACGTCATCCATCCAGATTATGAATCAATGAGAAATACTCCACTTCCACTCCCGGATTGGTCAGAACCAGAGATTGCAGATTTGGACACACTTTGCATTCCAGTCTTGACATTTACTAGAGCATGGGTTGATAGACATGTGAGCAGGTTGAAGAATAGGTCGATTGCATTGACTTACAATTTGATGGGAGATCACAGGACACCCACCACCAGCAGGAAGAAACAAATCACACGAGGTCCGGAATCTAGAAGGAAAGAGCCAGTTTGGCAGGAGCCTGTTCAGCCAGAACCTCCAAGAGTTGTAGTTGATTCACCCACGCCATTGGAGACACGTTCTCCAAGTATACAAGAGGTTTCTTTATTTGCTGATCAAAGAAATGCATTGAATTAGGTGCAAGCGGTACAAGAAAATAATCAGCCACCACGGAGGGAGTCAGTTGGCCAGAGCATCAACGCACCTAGTAGAGATGATCAGCAAACTGATGAGGGGACTGCTACTGACCCTCAGTTTCAGCAAGAGTTAGAGACGGCTTTGGAAGATGATGATGATATAGTTTCAGGAGATACTCAGCCACTTGAGGCCGATGAGCCTCACCAGAATGATACAGAAGTTGAACAAGTCCGTGAAGTAGAGGCACAAGAACAATAGCCATTTGATATACAGTATACAGTACCTGATTGGCTCAAAGATAGGATGAGAAGAAGCCCCAGTGAAGAGATTGATCCAGCAGTTGAAATGGAAGAGTTTTTGAACAGGATCAGTGCGCCTCCACAAAAGAAGAGAGCATGGAAATTTTCAAAGATTTCGACTGAAGAGGATGGCTCTCTCACCCTTCACATGGCCGTGCCACAGGTTGATTGTGACCGAGATGAAGCAGTACCCGAAAACTATGTGGTCACAACTTTGGAGTTAGGACGCCCCACAGGTGCACAAATTGTAGAGGAGTGTGATAACTCCTACCACGCCCTCAAGGACAGATTATTCAAAAAGGAAGGAAAGTATAAGAAGTTGAAAAGGGAGCATAAGGCTTTGATAGGATATATGCAGCAGTTGTCTCGTCCTCGTGGCCAGGAGATTCCAACAATAGAGCTTCCAGCTGACATACCTAGAGAGTCAATCAGTGACTTGTTGGAGTTAGGGAAGATGGCACAAGAGGCAGACAAGTGGGTCACGGGAGTTCGTGTTGAGACAAAAAAATTTATGGAGGACCTTGCTCTTGCTTTTCAGTAGGCTTCTAGTATTTTGGCACGGATGGAGGCAGTTGATTAGGCCTGGGGTGATGCTTTTGTTTATCAGAGCAGAGTAATTCAGTGTCTTGAGGCATTGAGACATGTTCCTTTGCAGTTGCTGATTGATGGAGGGGTCATTTAGGAGAATGACAGGTATGACTTTTCTAGATGGTATTCTTCAGTAATCACGGGACGTGGTTTCTTAAATAGCAACCTGGTAGTTCAACTAAGTCACGAGGAAGGCTATGGCCAATATCATTATTCGTCCGAGAATACTTCGAGGCTATATTTGCTGGGCGGTTGAATCGGATAGGAGTAGTATTGATAATTGTGAGGGTGGTGGTGCCTTTCTTTTGAGAATTGAAGACCTTTGTACAAGAGATGACTTTGAGAACGCCCTTTCTCGAAGCTTGATCAGTGGGGATTCCTTAGTTGCTTGGAGAAAATCTTATTACCTGGCATGAACCCGTCGATCCGCGGTGTTAGAGTTCCAGCTTGATTGCATTCCACCCATTTCAGTTCAGGAGGTTGAGGCTGTACTTGGCAGGTTCATTGAGTTTGCAGCCAGAGAGAAGGAGAATGGGAATGCACTACTGGACGATGATCTTCTAGAAGACTGATTATGGGCATTAATTGCCTTTACTATTTTGGGAGTGAGTGGGAATCTTTGATTCATTTAATATACCACTCCCCATTCTGGCAGTTTTTAGGGTTAGGGCTGAGGTGGCTCAATCTTAGCCATTCTTTTGATTGTAACCCTAGCTGTCCTTTGGACTGGGCTATCTATAAAAGGGGGAGTCCCCCTCATTTGTAATTCATTAGAATTAGAGACTAGAATTGAGATTTGGAGAGACACTAGAGAGTAGGCATTTTGATAGCATAGGGTGGAGAAGAAGGAAAGTTTTCCCTTTGAAAACTTTTGTGGAGATTGTTGTGTAAAACTTTCATGATAATAGATCTTTTCATTGATGGTGGAATTCGTCTTTGTCATGGATAGCTAGCAAGGTCTCTTCATCCTTTCGGATCCAAGTAGCATAAAGTAGCATAATTTTTCATTTCATGCAAGTAGTTTACTTTGGATGTGTGGTGTTTTATCGAGGTAGCTTCATTTCATTCCATACCACTAGCAACTTCTTGATGACAAGTTCGCCTTGCGTGGTCGACTGGAAATTATTTTGAGTTTAACTTCGATTGTGATTTGTATACTTATATGCGTCGTCTTGATGGTATATGTATGCTAAATTGTAATCTGAATATCTTTTGCTATCCCTTTGAAGATTGCACCAATTTCGCTAAAGCTGTCCGACGTGAGGCTAGGTGAAATTCGGTCGAAGTCTGCTGAAATCGAGCTCTACATATCTTGCATTTAGGATAGAATTTAGAACCTTCTTACCCTTACACTCATTTACTTTCCGTTCATCTTTGGTTAGTTTTAGGAAAACGTACTATATTGCTAAATCATCCGCATTGCATAAATCCCTTCCAATCATTCATTTACTGTTAACAGCAAGAATTCTGAACAATTGTGTAAGTCCCCTTGTGAAAACAGCAATTCACATCAAACCAACTGAGGGTATTCTAAGTATTTCGGAACCTTGGAGTTGAACGTGCGAACTTACTTGCAATCTTAGCACACAGAATACTTTGATCAAGAGAGAATGGAGTGGCCTTCGGACAACTTTGTTCTGCTGATTGGTGTGGTCATAAAATTCACATCAACAATGCCCAAGGCTGGAAACATCCTCTCAAGGAAATCCAATCAAAATAAAAACATCCTTTGTTCAAAATATCTCCCCAATCCATCGGTTGATGTGCAAAAGGAACCATTGAATGGTTAATAAGGATGGGGTCAACATCAAAGAATCTGATAATTGAACCCTTATCTCTCCAATGATTCATCTTTCTACTTGTAACAATCTCCATCAAGCCATGTTGAGGATCCCAAGCATGGATACCCAACTGAAAATGTTCTCCAATGCACCGAGAAGAGTAACATTTCTCCAAGTGCTAATCAAAGCAAATTGCAAACTCAAGAAGTTAGTGTCTTCTTTGATAAACCCATGTAGCCCATCCATGAAAACATCAACATCAATGGAGCACAAAACGAATGTTGTCCTCAATAAAGGACTAGGATGAGCCAAAACATCACTCAACCCAAGAGATGGATTGTCAAGAATGTAAATAATCTGTTTTGGGCCATCTTTCTCCCAAACTTCATGTGTAATAAGTCTGGAATCTTCACTCTTTGCTGCTGCAACGAAATTACCAGCAGCTACCAAAACTTGTTTTATTGACACCTTGAAGCCAACGATGAAGAAATCTCCTCGAGTCCGCACTTCCCATGTGAAGAATTCATCTTTGAATCCACTCATGCTTTCATTATCAAAATGCCCTTGATGATTACTACTCACAAAACAAGGCACACCCTCATAGAATTTATCTATCACCTTATGATTATGCAAATCATGTGAAGATAATGAACTGTTGTTCTCAACAATATTTTCTTCATCCCTTTCATTGGTGTCTTTATAGAATTCAGGCTCATCTTTTCCAACTTGTGGCTGCCCATCATTAGTTGCCCACCCACAAAGTGTAGCATGCTGAATACTGTTGTACCCAAACCAATTTTTTTGCTTCATCAAGGCATTTTGCATAAAAGAGTCTAACCTTGCTAAAATGATGTCAAAAACAGTTTTTTGGGCAATATCAAGCATGGAGTTTGGTCAGTGTCGTGTCAGTCAAAGGCAGTGCCTATTGATCAGAACCTGAATCGGGAACTCAGAACGAGGCATTTCACGATGGAGGAGGATTGCACGACGACAATTTTACCTTTGCATGGTCATTTCAGTGACCAAGACAAAGATTTCAGTGATCAATTTATGAAGATTTCTCAGGCAAAAGCAAAATTGCGCCCCTGTATTCCAGGGGCGCCCTTCTCTTTGAAGGTCCAGATTTTGTGGCATGTGCTCATAAACACAATCAATCTCTTAAGAATTACCCTAGTTATCTGATGACCTATCTTGCGAGGTTATCCTAGACTCAGAACTCCGGTAACTGACGTTAGAAGTTGAGGATTCCAGAGGTTGCAGATTGCGAAGTTGATCAGTTCACAAGCTTTGGCGCCCCTGTAGCTTAGGGGCGCCCTTCTTGAAGAGGGGCTAGATTCTGGCATTCTTTCCTGTTGATGCATCTAATCTCTTCACGACTAGTCTGGATATCCGACGAGCTATCGAATGCAGACATCCGAGACCGAGAGCTCCAAAAGTCAGGGTTAGAAGATGAGGTTAAGAGGAGACTCCACATCATGAAAAGTTCTCAAATGGTGAAATTGTGACCCTGTAGCCTAGGGGCGCCCTTCAAAATGGTCCCTGAGATGGATGAGATTGCAGATGAGGTCTTCCTGACATCTGTGCTAATCTAGTCTAGCTTTGC
>VDFB02110824.1:0-12626 GCA_007258455.2 Sequoia sempervirens | reverse complement strand
TTAAGCCCAATACAACAGGTGTAGGAGCTGGATTCACATTTGTCATCTTAAATATCTTTAAAAAATAATTAGCATACTTGCTTTGATATATAAAAATGCCTTGATCATTTTGACTTACCTCTATACAAATAAAATATCTCATGAGCCCCAAATCGGTCATATCAATTTATCTTTCCATGGCTACCTTGAATGAATTAATTAACATGTTACCTATGAATATCAAATCATCTTCATACAAAAAAAATATCAAGATTTTTCCTTCATCATTCACTTTGACATAGAAAGTTGGTTCATTTTCAAACTTTATAAACCCATTGTTCACAAAATAAGAATCTATTATGTTGTATCAAGCTCTAGGAGCTTGCTTCAAACCATATAGTTCCTTTTCAATTGATTGAATTTCTTCATTTATGGTTGCAATTCAATTGTCATCTTTAATGAAATCTTCAAAATAAATTGGATCGGCTTGTGTTAAGAATGTAAAATTAGAGCATAAATCATTATTTTCAGCCTCTTGTATTTCATCATAGATCTCTCTTAGACTGTGTGTCTTCTCTGAAGTGTTTATAGACCTTGATCTTAGTTATGTAAGTGTTAGATTAGAAGTCTCACTACTATTATTACTTGTTGGAGTGATTGGATTTGGAGTGGTAGGTGCCTTAAAATGTGTTGCACAAACATTTTTTTTGTGTAGTACAATTCACACCTTGAGTTTCATTCTCTTTTGGAACAATAGATACAATTGTAGGATTTTTTTCTATGCTACCAGGCCACACTTCTTCTTCAACAAACCCAACATAATCTTATTATCACCTTCTTTGTGATAAGATTGAATAGCTTATATGCCTTGGATTTTTCATTATATCCCACAAATATACACTTCTCTCCTCTATCATCTAGTTTCTTTCTCAACTCTTGAGGTATCAATGAGTATGCCACACATCCAAAGACTCTCAAATGTGCTATATTATGCTTCTTTTTTCGCCAAGCTTCTTCTAGTGTTATATTTATCACCACTTTCATTGGACATCTATTTAATACATAAACCGACCATACAACCGCTTCATCCCAATACCCATTTGGTAGATGTTTTTCTTTTATCATACTTCATGCCATTTCCATGATTGTTCTATTCTTTATCTTAGCTACTCCATTTTGTTGAGGAGTATATCTTGTAAATTTTTTCTTTATGCCATTTTCTTTATTGAAATTCTAAAAATTAGTTGATATATATTCATCACCTTGATTGGTTCTCAATGTTTTGATATAGTATCCACTTTGTTTCTCAACTTTTTCCTTGAACTCCTTAAGAACAACAAATACCTCTTATTTGTATTTCAAGAAATAAACCCATACTTTCTTATTGAAATCATCAATAAATGTCAAGAAATAAAGTCTTCCACTTATGGATGGTGTTTCCATTGGTCCACAAAGATCTAAATGCACCATCTCAAGTGGATACTTTACCCTATAAGACTCCCCAACTAGAATTTTTTTTCTAGGTTGCTTTGCCAATATGCAACTCTCACATGTTTTCTTAAGTGTCTCTATTTGTGGCAATCCATATACCATTCCTTTTTTATTTAACAGTTGTAATCCTTTGAAGTTTAAATGCCTAAGTGTTAAATGCCATAGCCAAGATTCATTTTTGTATGAAGCTTTAAAAGATAACTCAACAACCTTTTGCAATCCTTGTGGCCCTAAGAATATTTCACTTTGAATTCTAAGTGGAAACATCCTAATTTTTGTAATTTCAACTTTTGCAATCAGCCTATTGCTTGGTTTCTTGTCTAGAATCACACATTCACCATTTTCAAAGTATATTCTATATCCTTTTTGCACTAGTTGTCCAATTCTTATGAGATTGTGTTGCAATCCAGGAACATAGTATACATTAGAAATATGCTTCTCCTCAACTTGCTTAGTTCTAGTATTAATTAACCCTTTTCCCATGACTAAAACTCAATGATCATTCCCCAATTTTACTTTTGATTTTACCGAATCCTCCATTGTTGCAAACATATCCTTACTTCCACTCATATCATTGCTACATCCACTATCTAGGAACCGTACTTCTTTGGAACTCTCTTGTGTTGCATTGCATGTTATCAATATGGTTTTTGTTCTCACTAGTGTTGGTCTAGTTTTCTACTCTGGTAAAATGTGCATTTTTCTTATTCAGTATTTCCTTTTTCTACATTTAGATGCAAAATGCCCAAATGATGATATTCCTAATCGATTTAGCTCCTTCTTATGTGCTAAGAGTGATCCCATTAATTCATCTGATGATTTTTCTAAGGATTTGTAATTTTGTTGTTTTCACCTTGCTCATGCCTTGGTATGATGTTTGTAAACTTTTCCATGATTGTTTTGATCTTGTGGCAACTTCTACTTTTGGAAAAATTGATTCCTCCATTGCCTGTTGAATAAAAAACAATGTTTTAGCATCCTACTTATTTTCTTTCCACAAATCCTTCTTAGCTTGTGAAAGTGCCTAATATGCTTGTTGGTCTACTGGTTCAATGAATCCATTCTCAACCAAGTCCCAAATATCCTGGGAGAAAAATAAGGTTTTCATTTTTATACTCCAAAAGTCATAATTTTTGCCATTATCTGGGGTTGTGAAATACTTCCACTTGCTCCTACCATGATTTTTCAAAAATAAAAGCATGCCTCTACTCACTAATATTCCTCTATTTCTTTTTCCAATATCTATAAAACCCCTTTGGTAAATGTTTTCATGGCCTCCTATCTTATCACCTATTGATGGGCATCCAAATCTTATTCATAGCTCTAGTGATAGATCTTTCTTCAACAACCTTGAAATTTCAAATCTGTTAACCTCTCTCTAATTGACTCCAGTGATTTTGATTCTAAAGCATCCAGTGGTGTGAGGGAAATCTTACATCACCCAAAAATATGCTTTCCATTTATGCTTATTTTTCTAGCTTTTTGTAGATGTTTTTGCTTTATTGGATACCCTTTTCATTGAATAATAGTTCCCAACTTTTAGAAATGCTTTTATGCTTTTTTTACTCAACTGCTATTTTTAGCAGGTGTGAATTTGAAGGCGTGGGAAGACAGAAATTTATGGGAAGGTTCAAAATGGAAAAATAAGAAATTTGGCAAAAGAATCAGGTCAAGATCATTCACGGTTTGAAAGTTATTCAAGTTTCGGTTTTTTCTTTTTGCCCTGAAAAACCTTCTAAGTCCAGTTTGAGGCTCTAAACGATCCTGTACAGGCCAAGAAATCATCAAAACTAGTGGACCCACATTCATCACTTTGAGACTTTCCAACAGTTCAAACGTTTCAAAAAATAGAGTTCCGGATCAAAAGTTATGGCTTCCAGGAGTTGGCCAATTTTTGGAAAATTGCCAATTTTTGAATTAGGACTTAGTTTTTGAATTCCAAATTGTAATTTTTGGCACCAAACTGCCAAAACTCGTAACTTGAATGATTTATTTGGCTTCAAACTGAAAAGGAGCTATTTATGGGCTAGTTTCTAACTTTTGGGTAGCTTTTTGGGGAAAAGTGTTTGCATGCTGCAAAAGGGAAAAATTTTGCAATTTCTAAAAATTTTGTAGCTTGCATTTATTGCAGATATCAAGGATTTGAGATCCTCTACATGTAATATTTTCCATTCTAAAAAATAATAAAATTTCTCAAGTTGATTGCATCATTTTCTGTGTCTCGAGTTTACTCCCTCGTCAGGTGGTATCAGAGTGGGTTTTCTTGAGCGTGTGGACAAATCACCGATCGTGAGGTAGATTGCACCAGGACCATGCTTGTCGTTTGAAGATATTCAAGATGCCTCCAAGAGTGATTCCTGGTAGGAGTGCTGGTTCCAAAGGTGGAAAAGGTGGTAGAAACACTAGTGGAAGAGATCCATTGGTGGCTAAGGGTTTCGGATCCCTCCAGAGATAAATTGATGCATTTTAGGAAAGATGAGAAGAGGGTTAAACCCGAGAAGAAGAGGAGAAATCGAGGATGAAAATGAGGTGGAAGATTCAGATCTAGAAGAGGAAGAAGAAGTGATTGATGAAGATAAAATGTAGTTGATAAGGGCCATTTCGAAGATCGGAAAAAGACCTAGAATAGAAGTTCCTAGTTATTTTGAAAGTCTGAACCTAGAAGAGTCGATCGACTGGATCAATGAGCTAGAAGAGTATTTCGAGTATAGTAGAGGACCCAAATCAGGTTAAGTTTGCAAAAAAAAAGTTGAAGGGCCACGCAAATATTTCGTGGAAAGAGCTCCAGTTGGAGAGAAATCAAAGAGGAAAAGGAAAGATCAGCAATTGGGATTGCATTATGGAGAAACTGAAGAAGCAGTTCATACTAGTGGAGTACGAGTTAGATCTACTTAAGAAATTGCAAGGGTTGAAGCAAGGTAGTAGATCTATGAAATAATACACAGAATATTTACACAAAATGATCATCACAATAGGCCCTGTAGAGGCCAACAAGGAGAAGGTAGCCCGTTATCTTAATGGGTTACAACCAAGCATTCAAGAGGAGCTAAGCCTAGTTAGGATGACCACCATTGAGGATGCATACCAGTTTGCTTTAAAAGTTGAAGAGAAATAGAACAAAAGATTTGATAAAAAGAAAAAAGGATGAGGGGGCCAAAGCAAAAGGGGCAGTGGAAGATCTTATGGAAGCTAAAATGAGTATGAAAGGAAAAATGAAGATGTGAGTACTAGCTGAAGCCAGAAGAATGATAAATTCTACCACCCTTGTGATCAAAACAGTGGTGATCAAAGAGGTAGAGGACAAGGAAGATTTGGACAAGGACCTAGAAGAGGTAGTTTTAGAGGAACTTGTTTCCATTGTGGTGAAGAAGGGCATCGAGCCTATGAATGTCTACAACAACAAGAAAGGATAGACAAAAGTCCAAAAGGTTGTGGAAGGGTTACGCATGCAGATGAGGAGGCCCAATCTAAGTATTTAGATGATGCTGAAAGGAGAGAAGCCCTAGTGGTTAGAAGAGCCCTGGTGACTGAAGAGAAGGAACCAAAATAGAGGAAGAATCTATTTCACACAAGGTACAAGTGTGAAGACAAATGTTGTGATTTCATTATTGATAGTGGGAGCACTAATAATCTTGTGTTAGAAGAGATGGTTACAAAGTTGAAACTAAAGAGGGAAAGGCATCCACATCCGTATCGGATTGCCTGGTTGCAAAAAGACCACAAAGTTTTGGTTAATGAGTAATGCCTGGTGAAGTTCAAGATCGGAAGTTATCATGATGAGGTACTATGTGATATCATCCCCATGGATGCATGTCACATGTTGTTTGGGAGGCCATGGCAGTTTGATAGGTGAGTTGTACATAATGGTCATGCAAACACTTATTCCCTGATGAAGGATGGAGTCCACCATAAGTTGAAACCCCTAAAGGAGGAAGGAAAGGTATTTAGTAGTGCTAGAATTTTTTTGGTTGATGGAAGGAAATTTTTAGAAGGCATGAAGCACAAGTGTATGTGTTATGCATTGATTCCTAGAATGGATAAGGAAGATAGTGAGAAGGTGCCAGTAGAAGTTTTTGGACTATTCGATGAGTTTTAGGAGATTATTTCTGATAATGTACTTGAGGGTTTACCACCAGTGAGGAAGATCAGTCATTAGATTGACTTGATCCCTGGAGCTAATTTTCCAAATAAGGCAACTCACAAAATGACTCCTGCAGAAAATAAGGAGTTGAACATAAAAGTTTAGGAGTTGTTGAGAAAGGGTTTGATTCGAGAGTCTGAGCCCATGTGCAGTACTTGTAGTACTAGCACCAAAGAAGGATGGTGAGTGGAGGATGTATATAGACTCTTGGGCCATAAATAAGATAAAAATAAAGTACAGATTTCCCCTACCAAGGATGGATGACCCAATGGATTGTTTGAGTGGAGCTCAATACTTCATAAAGATAGATCTGAAAAGTGGATATCACCAAATCTAAATTCAAGAGGGTGATGAATGGAAGAATGCCTTCAAGACCAAGGAGGGCCTGTACAAGTGGTTATTCATGCCCTTTGGGCTAACCAATGCACCGAGCACATTCATGCAGCTCATGAACAAGGTACTGAAAGAGTTTTTGGGAAGTTTTGTTATTGTATATCTAGATGATATTTTTCTTTTAGTAAGACTTTGGATGAGCATTTAATGCATATTCATAGACCTTTTGAGAAGTTGAGAGAAGAGAAATTGTTGATTAATCTAAAGAAGTGTAGTTTTCTGAAGGAGTTAGTGTACTTGGGGTTTGTTGTCTCGGTAGAAGGTCTCAAGAGGGACCTAGAGAAAGTGAAGGCTATTCTAGAATGACCTATGCCAAAAACTACTACTGAGGTGAGATCTTTCCATGGTTTGACCAATTTGTGTAGAAAGTTCATTAGAAACTTTAGTAATATTTGTGCACCCCTGACTGAAACAATGATAGGGGATAGAAAAGAGTTCAAGTGGAGCACTGGAGCAGCGAAGAGTTTTGTTCTGTTGAAGTAGAAGGTGATAGAGCAACTAGTTTTAGCCCTGCTAGATTTCAATATATGATTAGGAATTTTATGCAATAGTGCAAGCATTAAAGAAATGGAGACATTATCTATTGCTAAAGAATTTTTTTTTTTATATTGATCATCAAGAATTATATTACTTGATTAGTCAAGGAAAATTAAATCAGAGGCGTATGAAATGGGTAGAATTTTTGCAATGTTATACCTTTGTTTTAAAGCATAGGAGTGGGAAGTCGAATAGGGTTTTAGATGCCTTAAGTAGGAGGTAGACATTGTTGAAGGAGATCCAGATTGAAGTGGTTGGGTTTAGTGAACTCAAGACATTGTATCCTTAAGATCCTGATTTCGCAAAGGCTTGGAAAGCATGCAAGGAGCCTGTTATAGTTGATAGGACGAAGTGGATGGATTTCATAGTCTAGGAATGCATGTTGTTTAAGGGAAGCCAATTGTGTATTATAAGGAGTTCCATGAGGGAGAACCTAATAAAGGAGAAGCATAGTGGAGGAATGGCAGGACATTTTGGTCAAGATAAGACTATTGCCATTATCAGTGAGCATTATTATTGGCCTCAGTTATCATAGGATGTGAAGAAGTTTGTACAGAGTTGCAGGGTATGCTAGATGGCTAAAGGAGTGAGCCAAAATACAAGGTTGTATCAGCCCATACCTGTACCAGAGAGGCCATGGGAGGATATAAGTATGGACTTTGTTTTTGGTTTGCCAAGGACACAGAGAGGGAATGATTCAGTGTTTGTAGTAGTTGATAGATTTTCAAAGATGGTACATTTCATTCCATGCGGGAAGACCCATGATGCAGTCCACATTGTTGACTTGTTCTTCAGAGAGGTGGTGAGGCTATATGGTCTACGAAAGAGTATAGTCTCAGATCATGACACCAAATTTGTTGGGTACTTTTGGAGGACCTTGTGGAAGAAGTTGAAAACAAAGTTGAAGTTCAGTTTTGCACACCATCCACAAACTAATGGGCATACTAAGGTTGTGAATAGAAGTATGGGTAACCTACTAAGATGCTTGGTAGGAGATAAACCCAAGGGATGGGACTTGATCTTACCCCAAGAAAAATTTCTTACAACAATTTTTTCAACAAAAGTACTGGTAGATCACCATTCCATATTGTGTATGGAGGCAGTCCCAGGACTACTCCATAATTGAGAAAGATGGACCAAGAGAAGAAGACAAGTGTTGAAGCTAAAGGCTTTGCAGAACACATCAAGAATATACATGAAAAGGTAAGAGAACATATTAACAAGATGAATATGTAGTATAAGGCTAAGGAAGATTAGAAGAGGAGGTATAAGGATTTTTAGATTGGTGATGAAGTGATGGTCCACTTGAGGAAAGAAAGGTTTCCAGTGGGAACCTATAACAAATTGAAAATGAAGAAGTTCGGTCCCTATAAAATTTTAAAGAGGCATGATTCAGGGAATGCATATGAGGTAGAGTTCTTGGATGGAGTCAACATTTCCCCTATGTTCAATATTTCATATTTGACAGAGTATCATGACAATTGCACAGAGGAAGTACCAATAATGGAACAGTGTGGCATTCCAGCACCTACTTCAGAGAAGGAGGAAATTGAAGAAGTCTTGGACAGCCATATGGGAAGGAGTATTAGAAAGAGGTAGTATGAAGAATATTTGGTGAAGTGGAGAGGAAGGCCTATGGAAGATTCATCCTAGTTTTCTAAGGCAGAGGTTGACCGTTTTGGTTTTCCTCAACCATCTGAGACTTGATGGGGTCACTTCTCAAA
The DNA here is from genome assembly GCA_007258455.2 of Sequoia sempervirens. Lineage (NCBI taxonomy): Eukaryota > Viridiplantae > Streptophyta > Pinopsida > Cupressales > Cupressaceae > Sequoia > Sequoia sempervirens. The sequence goes on along the minus strand of VDFB02110824.1, from coordinate 4,361 downwards.
TTACCGTGGGTGTCTAATGCAAGAGCATCCAGTAGTGTGAGGCCAATCTTGCATCACCCAAAAATATTCTTTACATATGTTCCTTTTGTTATTTTTTTGTAGATGTTTTTTTCATTTTTGGATACCCTTTTCATCGAATCAGAGTTCCCAACTTTTAGAACTACTTTTCTGGCTTTTCTGCTCAACTGCTAGTTTTAGGACGTGTGAATTTAAAGGCATGGGAAGAAAAAAATATTATGGGAAGGTTCAAGACAGAAAAATAAGCACTTTGGTGAAATAATTAGGTCAAGATCATTCACGGTTTGAAAGTTATTCAAGTTTCAGTTTTTGTTTTTTCCCTGAAAAACCTTCTAAGTCCAATTTGAGGCACTAAATGGTCCTGTACAAGCCCATAAATCATCAAAACTAGTGGATCAGGTTGTTAGCGTGTTCTTCACTCCAAGACCTTTCCAACGGTTCAAACAGTTTAAAAAATGGAGTCCCAGATCAAAAGTTATGGCTTCTGGGAGTTGGTTGATTTTTGGAAAATTGCCAATTTTCAAATTATGACTCAGTTTTTTAATTTAAAATTGTAATTTTTGGTGCCAAACCACCAAAACTCATAAATCAAATGTTTTTTTTGGCTCCAAACCGAAAAGGGGTTATTTATGGGCTAGTTTCTAACTTTTGGGTAGCTTTTTGGGGAATAGAGTTCACATGCTGCGAAAGGGGAAAATTTTGTAGTTTCTAAAAAATTTGTAGCTTGCATGTATTGCAAAGCTCGAGGATTTGAGATCCTCTACATGTAATATTTTCCTTTTTGAACAATAATAAAATTTCTCTGGTTGATTGCATCATTTTCTGTGTCTCGGGTTTGCTCCCTCGTCAGATTTCCCCTTGGTTGTAGCCTTATAACATACAAATTATTCCTTCAAAATTTTGGCATCAATAGCAGCTACTATTTTCCTTGGTCTTATAAACAATCAACTTGAGATCAACATAGACAATCTATTTGAACTTGCTCTCTTTGATCTTTCCATGATTTATTTTCCACCCCAGCTCTGATACCACTTTGCTTGTAAAAAGAAAGACAAGCTATACAACAAATTCCAAATGAGAAAGAGAGGAAAGTAATATAGCATTCAACATAGAGAAAAAATTATTGAAAAAATAACAAATATTTATTATTTCCTTTTGTCTACAGAGTTGTCGATGCTCTTTCTATTCATTCCTTCCTCCATTCATCAAAAATAGACTATCAAAACCTAATACATTTTCAAAACATAGTTCATTTCCAACATTAGAAGAAGCTTCTAGATTACGCCAAAATTGGAAGAGTCTAGATACATCAGAGAGAATAGAAGAAAGAAGAATGAAGTATATGTGGTGGTTAGAGTAGTTGAGTTACGATGGCAAGGGAGATTATTGAAGTCTAGCTAGAGCACCACATCAACCAACAACATTTGTGGTGATAGGAGTGTTAAATTTCCCAATATTAACCAAGCAATAAAATATCAAACATTCAAACGATGTAATTGTCACCTTTAGTACAAAAATAAAATTCAATATGCCTACAAGTTGAGATGCTTGAATTACTAGAATTTTCAATCCTTCCAACTCTTGGAAACCTTCTATACTCCCTAACTCATCACATATAGAAATCTCAAGGCACACAAGACAACACAAAGGTGTAAGGCTTGAAAAATCTCTAAACACAAAACACCCATTTATGAATATCTCTCAAAGACTTGCCAGATAAGACATCCCCAATATTGTTCTTAGATTCTCAAAGTCATTAAATATAAGCATATCCAATGTTTTTACTAGCTTCAAGTCCACTTCAATTAGATCACATATTATTGTAATCTCTAGTTGTTTAAGGTTGGGACATACCTCTCCACTAATTGCCAACTTTGAAAAACCTACAAGGGTATCCTCTCAAGGTTATTCAACTCAAAATGACTTGACGCTCTACTATATTGGAAAATGATGCATGAGTCTCATAGCCTTTTAAAGTGTTTCTCATAATTTTCATGAGAAAAAAGTTAGAAACATGAAGATAAAAATAGTATTTTTCAATATATAATTTGCATTAGTTTGTAATTTGCGTATAATGTGCATGATAAATTTTCTAGAAGAAATTAAAATGTAAAATCTGTATAAAGAGAGGTCATAACTATCTGATTGAATCATTGGAATAATAAAATATTATTTTATGTTTGTTAAAAAATATGTATTCTTTGTTATTATTTTTCTTTCCTATGTTTCAAAATCTACATACTATTCCTCAGAACCACTTTTCCATTTGATGGCACCTAGTCAAATCTTAGAGTTATAAGATTGCTGAGTTTTGTGAGTGATTTTGAGAAAGATGTCCCTTCAATGCCTGACTCAAGGGTTGCATCACTTATAACTAGTTCTTTCAAAAAATTTAACATTTTTATTAAATCTAGAAGATTTTGCAATCTACCACAATGGCAAAACTCAGCCATCTAAACTTAAAATTGTCTTGGAATTCAAAATCAATATTCAAAATAGTTGTTTTTCACTGGTCACCATGAAATGTACATTTTCATTACAAAATTTGATTAAAAAAAAGAGAAAAATTCTTACAATGGAATCCAAAAACATCTTATCCCTACTCAATTTTGTTTTAATTTGCGAGAAATTTCTTGGGTGTTGATTTGCCTCATAGAAATGCTCCATAGTTCTTCAAGTCCCTCAACTACTAAATATTGCAACTGTCTCATAGGAATCCATGAAGGTTATAGGAATATAATCTCACCTACCACATTAATTTATTTAGATATACTTGTCAGATCAGCATGCTTCATATCTGCAGGATATCTAAGCATTGAAAACAATCAACCACTATATCTACATTGGATGATCACAAATTGGTCCCAACATTAAGCCAGCTTATGATGCTAGTTTTTTGGAAAAGATATGAAGGGAATTTGCATTAACTCCTATGCAGGCCTCACACGCTTTGTGGGTGCATCAAAATAGATTATTTTATGCTTATACCTTAGTCTCTAGAAGTTGCTTTTTAAGTTTTATATCTGGTTGCTATATTGTAGCATAATAGAGAAGAAGGAGATAGCTCTCAAAGAGTAGAAGAATATATCACAAGTTTGTAATGAAGTGGATGATGATGATGAAAGATTCAAAGCTCTGTAAAAGGAAAAAATAATTTTGATTAATATAAAATTGCATGGCTATTGTTTCTATTGCTTATTTTTCATTTTGTATCTGCTCTATAATGGTGTTTAATCGAATGATTCAAAATCTTATATTAGTTTTTGTTTCTATGTATTTATCTTCCTCCTTCTAAATCCGACATCTAGTATCAGAGCCTATGGTAGGAGATCCTAAAGATGTGGTGAGTAGAAACTTGTCAAAGAAGATTGTTGGTGGAGAGATAAGTCTTCTATGTTGACATCGAAGAAGAAATTGTAGTTAAAGAAAAGAGTTGCAGAAGTCTTAGAAGATCAATGTTATGCATTTGTTGTTGTCTAGCTAAAGTCAAGTTGCTATCAAATGAAGTTTGTTACAGATTTATTGGAGATTGCTGATAGAAGCCCCTATCTGTTGCAGATAAAAATATAATAGAATATGTTGAACCTGTACAAAAGTATAGAGTTTTTGTGAGGAGCCAATCTTGAAGAATTTTTCTGTTGCATATAGAAGGGTCATGTGAATGAAATAGCTTCCTGGAGTTGATTTGTCACCTACCAAATAGGAGGAGCATAAGATCATGATTTTTATAAGGAGTGGAAAGAGAGGTCAACACAAGAATTGTCCAAGTGAATCAATGGAGGAGAGAAAGCTTGTAATATGTCTATGTCAATGCAGGGGTTGACGGCCAAGGTGTTTGCTTAAGCGATGGAAGAAAGGTTCATGAAAATCACCACATTGATGCCATCCATCATTGTGTGATTTGTTCACTATCAAATTGAGAAGTCGTTGAAGAAAAGGACTTGAGGAGTTTTGATAGCCTAAACAATCCGTCATCAGAAGAGTTGTTGTTTGTGGAGATTAATAGAGATTGTTATAGCTATATACAAGCCGCTGCCAAAGGAGGCACCAAGGAAGTGGGCACAAAATTTAAAGGCTTTAAAAAAGACCCAAGTCATAGCTTATAATTGTTTCCAGTTAAAATGTTAAGCCATAGATATGAGGTTAAAGGAACCACAAAAGGGTATTTGAAGCCACGATAATCCAAATAAGCCATTGGGTTTAGTGTAGAAGAGGTTGACACTACTTTAATGGTTGGAAGGCCCCAAGCAAGATTTCAGTCTATTTCAAAAGAAAAAGGTGCAACCAAGGGTCCAATTTTTTTTTCTTTGAAGGATTGTATTAGAATTGAAAAAATAAAGGCA
>VDFB02110823.1:0-30609 GCA_007258455.2 Sequoia sempervirens | reverse complement strand
GCTATGATCCAATGCTCTTTTACTTCTTACTCATTGTGTTCTCAATCACCATGTGCAAATGACTTAGAGGACATATCTTTGTCACCATTTGACATAACTTTCATTTTTTTTGGATTGTTTGTTATGATTCAATCACTATTTGACAGTGTTCTTCCTTTCTCAGTCCTATAGGACAGAGGACAATTCGCAATTCACAACTCTCTAACAATGATCACTAAGTGGGTTTTTATCAGATATTGTAGTTGCAAGTTCCACTTCGGATCACCAAATCCTTCACAAAAACTTTTGCACAATCACCACAACACCACACAGTTGTTGTTGGGCCTTTGCGGTGATGTGAATGGCTCATTAAGACCTCCATGCTACCATATCCCACTCTTCTCTCTTCCATGGTCCATCTTTGTCCGGGTTTCCCAAATCATTGTACAAATCGTAATCATACACTCTGTCCCACTCTTCTCTCTTCCCTGTTCCATCGCCTATCAGGCTTGTTAGCTCCTCATTCCTCCACTTTAATAGAGCTTGAGGAGTCTAACAAGGGAGATAACTCTACAAAACAAAACTACTTTCTTATGGATCCTATAATCTACAAAAAATAAGCTTTACGGTCAAAAAAATCTATCATAATGATCTATGTGTTTGCCTTGTTGGAGAAAAAGATTCAGTCTTTTTTATAGTGAGATGTAGGATACACCCAAGAATAGATCTAAAAATATCATATTTTTAAACCTTCAGATCTTTGAGATCATTGCAGATTTGATTAGATTTTTGTACAGCTGGACGAACCTAAAAAACTGTTGCTTGAAAATGATGTAAATGAAAATGTTATTTGTTCAAAATAATCTAAGGGTGTTATTTTTCACTTGCAATTTTTTTTTTTCTACCTTAAGATAATCGTTAAAATTATCATTTTGTTAATCATAATATTTCATTGTATATTTGTATTTTGTTAGATTGTATTGGATATTTAATGGTTAAAGATTTTCTTTGGGATTCGGCGTAATGTAACTTGCGTAACAACGCGTCTCATGCTTGTAAATCTAAATTTTGTTACTTTTTGTGATCATAAAAAATAGAGATGATTTTAGTCTTTGTGAAATATTTTCATGCATGTTTGAGATCTCTACAAGGTGATGAAAAGACCCTAGGGTTTGTAGGGCTTTGAGTATCCTTATTGTTTTGATGGTAATGTTGTCACTAAGTTCTCTCCTTGCCCAAATATAGTCACCTCAGAAACTGCCATGATGCTCTTGACTGTAAATTACTTTGTTCTCCCTACCTTCTCACTATAGGTTTGATTCTTCAACTCTACCAACTACCCTTCCATCTCAGTGTCTTTTCATGCTATTGCATATATTCTCTTATGAATTTATTCTTATGACTCTGAAAGCTATCACTAGGTCTTTTATGACTGTTAGGTCTTTGAGGGTATATTATTTTCTACTATGAACTCTTAGATTGTCATACTTTTGATGACAATTCTCCAAGGATGTTTGCTCACTGACTTAACTCTCTATATATTCTCCATTATGCATTGAAAATTCATGGTTTCTAGTTAACTATTTATTGGTGTAACCATTGCCATGTTTCTTGGGATTGTCATCCCTATAGGATAGTTTCCTTATAGACCTAAATGTAATTTAAAAGGTGCCCATAAATATTGACAAGTTTCATAAGACTGTTGTGTCAAGGTAGTAGATGGTCGTGATAAGTTTCATAATACTGCCATATTGCAAGAGCCAAGAAGACACTGTGCGGTGTAGCGGTAACATCTCGCATTACTACAAAGGTCGAGCAATAAATGTGTGGTATGTCGGTAAATGAAATACTTCTCCTGCATCCCCACAAGAGCCAAGAAGAAACAACTTGCGGTGTAGCGGTAACATCTCTCATTACCACGAAGGCCAAGCAATAACGATGTGGTGTAGTGGTAACATCCCGCATTACCACAAAGGTCGAGCAATAACAATGCGATGTAGTGGTAACATCCCACATCACTGCAAGGATCATGTCAAAATAGTGCAGTATTTTAGTTAAACTATAAAACAAAATATCACATTTCTTTGAGGGATTTTTTTGAAACAGTCTGCTTGCCTTGTGTATATTGCTTCCACATTTTCATGTATGTCTAGCAGGGCATTTGTAAATACAACATATGACAAAAAAAATCCCTGCTGTTATGCTTTGATGGATGTCCCTTCGTTATTATTGGATATCTGATGTAGTGCACATTATTATAGTGTAAGCCCTGCTTTTGGATTGTTTCATTTAGCACATCCAATATTCTCCTAGCGGTATTTGTCCCTATTTGATGGTTCGCATCTCCGGGGCTGCTCTTTGCGGCAATGTTTGGGATAGTTAAATAAATATAAAAATGGAAGACACTCTCAAAACTCTGCTAACTCTAATAGTTTTGAGGGCCACATTAAAAAACCAAATACAATTGCTAAAGTTTTCATATGGTGGCGGAATAAATGATTCTTTTCTTTCTATTCCTAACATTAAGTAAAGTCTTGAATCTAGAGTATTTCGTTTTCCGAGCCAGTTTCTCCCGGTTTTGGCGGATCTCCCCATGTTTGTGGATGGTTTGTCCTGCATACAAAAGCATGTACCACATGCCCTTCGATCCCGGCTGCGTACGTGGCCTTGTTTTCAGATTCGCTCCTGTCTTTCATCAATCTCACCCTGGCCCGAACCTCACCACGCGTACGCGCGGGATGTTTTGCAAAGAACGAAGTTGCAGCATTTTTTGGGATCCAACTAAAAAGCAATGTTGTGGGTAACAGAATCTATATTCATATATGATCACCAAGGTTTTGGCCAGCATCTCGGTAATAATAATGTTTAGGGTGTCTTCAAGATAGCTAGCACGGGCGCGAAGGTCAACCATGCACACCTAATGATCAACTATATATGTAATGCAATAAGGGTTGTTGATGTGTGAAGTATGTGCAACCCTCATCCACTACACTTGCATGATTGCATGCATCTAGAACACAAGCAAAACCTACAATGTCGGTGTTCCAGAGTGCTTCATTAATTCAAATATTTTGAGAGCTTCCTCGCAAAATCCATTTTGTGCACATTCTGCAATCATATCATTTCATTCCATGAGATGACATCTCTTTGTGGCATTTTGTCAAACAATTCGTTTTGTACTACATTTTGGTGTCAAATCTTTGGTAATTAAGGTTAGTTTCATTACATTCAAATTCTGAATTATGTGAAATTATATATAGTAAATAGATTGATGGTTGTTTGGATAGTGAAATTAGCTCTCTTAGAAATTAACTGAAATATCTAGAAGGATTATTTTAATTAAAGAGGATTTTGTGGTTATTTTTGTAACAATGGTTAACAATAATTTTACAGTGCAACTAGCTTGCTATTTTCATTCAAGATACAAGTCATCAAAGTCAAGCACATACCAAGAACATGGTACTCTACTTCAAACCCTCAACCTCACTTAGTTTAGTCTGCTTACATGGAGATATTAAGGAAGTTGCTAAAAAAATAATATATATCTTGTTTGTGGGGGAGAATCCTGTGAGATTCAATATGGTAGTGGATCAATATCCGGTTTCTTAAGTAAAGATGATGTCACAATTGGGAAACTTGTTGTGAAACATCATGTTAGTAATTTTTGGATATTAAGGCTTCCCAATTGGATATCAAAGATCTTTTCTCATCAACTTAATTTGGAATTTATGTATAGTGGATTCTTCCGTAGTTAGGTCTTTGCACAGGACAGCTTGAACCAAGAGTTAATATTTTATTATCTAATCATCGATAACATTCTTAGAGCTTAGTTTTAAAATTCTATTGATAATATTTGTTCAATCTAGACGTTCGATGTTATTAAGCCTTCATTCTATAATATGCCAACTTCATTCTATAATCTAAGTGTATCACCTTTCATAAATTTTGAACAAGGTTATAAAATCAAGGGTTCAATATGCATATTTCAGGCCTATGTTGAAAACTATGTTTAAGGAATTTGTTGACAAGGCTACAACTTTTTAATTGATTTATCTTTTTATTGTGTTTGGACTTTTGTAAACTTGCAGCTATACAATGGCACATTTGTTTTGGAAGTTACGGGGACTGATAGTGGTCTGGTTTGTTGGGGTGCATCTCCATTCATGACCAAGAGAGGCCTGACGCCTATTGCTCGCTATCAGATGGAACATTACTGTATGAAGGAGAATTCTAGCAGTTGTGTTGTGCATTGAAGGAAGGCTTCGCCAAATGGGACCGCGATCAGCACTCCTTCTTAGTTCTACGCATTACGACTTGCTTTCCAAAGATTGCCCCGTTGTAGAGTTTTAAGATAAGGGGCATGCTGCATTGAGGAAGAGCTTCAAAGCATATGTATTCCATCATTGCATAAGTTTTTGGAGAAGTTTTTTAACGGTCATTTTATGGCGTATGTAACTCAGATTTCAGTCCTTGTCACCTAAAATAACAATTGTAATACTCTATTTCTAAGTTGTATTTGAGAACACCTTTCTTTTTATTATGCTCAAGTTCAGGTTTTGGCAGCGTGGTTGTGTGCAATTGTTGATTGATGTGTTGTTGTGGCGTTTTATGCCTCAAATATCAATCAATTAAAATGACTAAATATACTACTAATTGATATCAATTAATAATTAAATTAACTAAATATACTACCAATTGACAAAAAATAGCGAATAGTGAATAAAAATGGCTAAATAAGTGACTAGTTAATGACAATCAATGACTAAATATATCATGAATAAAAATGACTAAATGACTAGATTACAACAATCAATGACTAAATCAACAACTAAATAAGTGACCAAGAAATATATTAGTCAATGAAAAATGACTAAATAAGGACCAGATTACAAGAATCAATGACTAAATATATCAGTGAGAAAAAAAAATGACCAAATAAGTGACCAGATTACAACAATGAATGACTAAATCAACGACTAAATATACTACCAAATCAATCAATCAAAACAACCAATAAATGACTAAAAATGGTTGTCATCAATCTGGTCATGTTATATATGCCTGGCAATAAACTACTAATGGTCACGTGACCAAGTTCAGTCATTTATAAGCAGTTTTTAGTAGTTTTTTCAGTAGTTTATTGTTGTTTATGTACTAGTGGATCAACTTTTGATTACAATTTTTCCTTGGATTCATTAGTCTTTTTGTGGCAAAGTAAGCTTCAACAAGTTATAGTTTTTATCTTCCATAGGCAAAATACAAAGCACATGTTATTGCTAGATGTGAATTAGTGAAATTTCATTGATTTTTAAGTGAGATTTAACATATTTGGACAACCAATTTCATTTTTCTATCATAGTCAAGTAGTCATGTAGTGAAGAACCTTGTTTGTCATGCTCACATCTAGCATACTAAGGTGCATCATTACATTTGGCAATTGGTTAGCATTAATGTTATTTATTTTCATCATTGCACTTCTCGTGAATAGTTTTTTGATCTAATGACTAAACTTTTTGGTGTTGTTCTTTGTCAAATTTCAAGAGAAAATTGGAGTTACCTTAGGTTTAGTCATTAATAGTGGTAGGGGGTTAAGACAATGTTTGAATACAATTTATACACATGCAATTAGTGTTTATATTAATGATGCAATAACACCACATTAGCTATGTCTACAAAATAACACAATTAAGTTACAACCACCTTGTAACTTCTCCATTCAATAATAAATAGAATCCACACATCAAATTTTGTGCCATCCAATTCTCTTAAACACCATGCACTTATTCTTCTAACAATGCTAACTTGACAAGTGTAAAGACAATGAGGATACAAGCTAGGGGAATAGAGGATTGAAAATGATTATTTGGCAGCAAAATAATGGTGTTGTATCATGGACTTGATTAGAAGCGGGTTGGTTGGGGTGACATTTTGTTTAAAATATTGTGATTTGGATGATCAACTACATATTTGTGCTAAGCAAAAGGAGTATCTATAACTAGGGAGAATTGTTATCTACCAAAATCCATGAGTTCTTTTCATTGAAACATAAGGGGTTCTATGTGACACATCTTGCAATTAAGATGTTTTTAGTGATAACATACAACCAAGTAGTACTTGATGGAAAATTACTAGCAAACACTTATTAGGAACCAATTTGGTCATCCATTTTTAGATGGAAATATCTTGGAATATTTTTTTGTTATTAAGGGCCAAGAGAAAACCCTAAGGGACACCCTATTGTCACTAAAAATGAAAAAAGGTGGTAGAAGATACCACATGAAAAGAAGAGGTAGCTAGTGAAGAAGAAGATAATAGGAAGAAGAATTTGAGGTGTAGAGGGTAGCCAAGTACTTTCTCCTTCCTTTGCTACCTTGACATCAATACTTGCACCAATAGATGAGGCACACCACATAAAGGAGTGGCTTAACTAGTTGGGTATTCGTATTTGATAGAATGAAGATTCCTTTGAAAATTCCATTCATTCTATACATATACTTCAAATTGTTGTTGAGCTCTCAAAACCACTTCAATAGGTGAAGTGTTAAATAGCTACAAAACCTAACACAAAGCTAAGTTCAACTCTTCCTCTACGTCACCAATTGTGGGCCAAATAGATCTTCCTTACTAATGATAGATTATATATCAATACAATCTCCTCAATCAAGCTATGCTTATCCACTAGATATATCACAACAATTTTTATATATGGCCCATGCTTTGCTAGTTTTAACAAAATCTGAAGTGTGCAATTTTCGCATTTTGCTAATTTTACAAGAGGTTGGTATTGTTAATGTGGTTTTTCAACACTAACTAATTGGAACAACAAAGGTTCCCCTACTTGGAAGGTGGCTTGCCTTAAAAGTATTTGTTAATTTCAAGTTGTGAGGTTAACCAAAATGTTTCAACAAGAAAGCACTTAGGTTGGTCCATTCAAGGGGCTATATTGCAATACAAAGAGTCATTCATAGAATTATAGTTTTAACAAAGTGAAACTAATCACAAATAAGCAGTGTAAACCCTCTAATTCAATTAAAACTATGCATATGAACCCAATTCAATTTTTTTTCAATTTTCAGACTTCCAGCAAGTCCTTTTCAACATTAGTTTGAATGACAACATTATATCCTTAAATATTAGAATTTTAATCTTGGAATTTGAAAAGTTATTTTCTAGTTATCTTTATTTCAAAAGAATAATGATTTGATTTTAGGACAACAATATATCTTTAGACATAAAAAAATATCATGTAGAAGTTGAGAAGTCACTTAAATTTATGTCTTACGTAGATAGAAAAGCATCAACAAAACCCTAAAATGATCATAATTTATCAAATAAAAAAGAGAAAAAAAGATAGGTGAGAAGAAAAGAGTTAAAGAATCCAAACCTATCTTCAATCCCTCTAAACACCATTTTGATGAATGAACACGATCAATGAAAAAACCTTTCCTCATCTGACTCATTTCCCACAATCAAAATATAATTTAAGGTGTTACGATCTCCAAAAGACAAAACCCAACATGCATGATAGATGTTGATTTTTTCTACAAAACAAATGTATTTAGATTGCCGCACAAAATAACTCACCTATCAACAAGGCATTAGTGATATGAAACAAATATCAAATTCATCAAACATTCAAATTAAATGCATGAAAATATAAAAACTTATGTGTAAGCACTCATACCATGTTATCAATTGGTTGTCATACAAACATTCACAATTGAGGAGTTCAAACCCATACGTGGTCATCAACAAAACACGTTCATTTACTTAATTAAGAACCAACTCTCATCAACTTCAATGTGAAATGGGATGGTGGAAAATACCTAAAGAAGCATGGGAAGAAAGGGTGTATATTTTTTGCATTACTAAGCAATGGAATAAAAATACTTTATTATGGAGTGTATGTCTTCAAGGACATCACAGACAAACATACCAACATCATGACAATTGTTTCTTGGTACAATTTATTCAAGGAGACTATTTAGAAAATGGAGATGTTCATCATCTCCTAGAATAAGAAAAAGATTGAAATGTAAAATGGAAAATTGATTGTCCCATAGGCTATTTTAAACCTCGTAGATGTTAAAAGTTATTCATTCATACTTCATCTTGAACACATTCTTCTTGAAGTGAGCTACTAAGAGAGACAAGTCTTATTATTAAGTATTAAAAAATTGTAATTTTTTTTATAAAATACTTAAATATTTTTGTGATATTGCTATGAAGATTCAACCGTGTAGTTTTTGAGTCAAACTCATTGACCCATGTTTCATGAGTAGTGGTTCACAAGAACCCATCTCTCATGATAATGAATAGTCCACTTAGCACTCATTGCATCTAGGTGATGCTCACAAAGAAGTTGGGCCTTTCGGAGGTCACCCATCAGTACTACTCCAGCTCAAGTGCTTAACCAAGGAGTTTTCCCAAGATTAAGCCTACTCAACTTAAATATTTTTATGAGAGGAAGTGTTATTGTATAATTACAACCCTTTAAAATATTGTTTCTTCAAGAAATTTAAGGTTTGAGGATCCAAAATTGATCAAATTTGGGGGTTCAGGGATGGAACTCGGCATCTCGAGGTCCAAAGTGCCGAGCTACCAGCCTGAAGCAAGCTAAAAGGTCTTCGGCTTTAACAAGCTTGGGGTTTCAATATCCCACGGCTAAATTGAAGCACTTAAAATTGTGCTTTGGGGGCCCGAGACCCGGAAGAGTTTGGACTCCACGGGTAAACTGTATAGTTAATGGATTTTGAAGACACCCTATAAAAAGCATAGTTCTACAGTTTTACTTCGGGGGCTCAAGATTCCTAGATTTCGGAGTTCAGACCTTCACGTGATTCGAGGAATCAAAGCATATTTTGCCAACGAAAAAGAATTAACCCAAAGGCCCGAGCTCAAGGTTTACGAGGTTCAGACTTCTAATCTTCAGGATTTCGGGGATTCGGTTTTAAGATTAAACTTAAGCTCACTCAGAATTCTGAAATTTAGGCTCGACGTCCGTGTTCGAGATTCAAGAGGTTTGGACCTTTGGGGTTTCGGGTTTAATCTTGTCATTAGATTTCAATTTTAAAACAGTAATCCCAGACACGAATCACTGAGACTCAAACTAGGGATTCGAATTTAAACGCGCCTTTACATTTCTTTTATTGTTCTCTTTTTCAAACCGGAACTCTAAGCTTTCGAGACTTTGGGACTTTGATTTTATGCTTAATTTGCATGCCTCTGCTTTAAAACCCAAAATCTGGATTGTTAGGATTTTCACACTTGAAATTTACTCGGCTATGAAAACCCAGTAAAACAAGTCTTGTGACCCAATTTAAAATGAAGACGCGAGATTAACGCCCTTAAGTTGGAACGCCAGACAAAAGATGCAAACATAAGAAATGGAACGACGAAAATAAGAAGGGAAAAACCCCTACACATGCAAGCATTTAGTGCTCACCAAACTGAGCCTTCCGCACTTTGATACCGATTTTCAATCCTTTTGAGGATCGCAGCTCCGAGCCCAAGAGTATTGGTAGTTTGGGCTTTGATCCTAATTTTTATACTAATTATAAGTTAGCAACGAAAGCTTGAGACAGCTTGATCCATGGTTTGGGGTTTGTACTTTGAAACCCTCGAAGTTTGGCATCCCGCAACAAAATTTCAAACTTGTTAAAATTCAAACAAACACTCTACTTATGAGCCACTTGGGGTTCGAACTCTGTAACCTCAAGTTTTGGACTCTGAATTAAGATTTTCAAACTTGAAAAAAAATAAGGCCAAGGTCTGATTTTTTAGGGGAACAAAACTTGACCACTTAGAATTAGAGGAATTTGATCCATTTTCAAATTGATTCAAATATTTGCATGAAATCCCTGGACTCTAAACAAGCAATCTCGATGAAGACTTGACCATCACAAAAAAAGAGAATGCCGAAGCCTGACCCAAGACAAGACACACAAATGGGGATGAAGGTAAAAGATTCAAAATAAAGGTCCCCAATTTTAAAGCGAAATTGGGGTGTGTTGTAGAGGCCACAACAAATATCAAGAAGATGGTAGAAGAGGGTTACCATTTAGTGTTTGTGTGAATATTTATGAACCAGGGATGACCAAAGCACACCTGAGATATCAGATCAATGGTTACTAGTTAGAGTTATTCACTCTCTTCCAAGTTCAGATTACATAATCGTGGTGCTTCCTGCAATTACATTTTTGAGTAATGCTTCCATAGTTTCTCCCTATTGTGTGAATTTCTAATTGTGCAAGTATAATTTAAAAAAAAGGCATCAACATACGTCCTTGTCAACCATGGCTAAGAGTTGCTGGATCTGCTTGCCTATAACATGTAATTACCAATATGCGTGCAGATCCAAAAACTCTTAGCAATTCAACACACTGCAAAGAAATCACTCTCACAAATCATCATCATTCTTTCCTGGAATCCATTCTACAGCAACCAGCTATGTGCCTTCTCATGACTATGTTGTTATCCTCAAAAAATGTTTTAAAGGGAAAGACAATCAATTTCCAGCTAGACTCATTACTACGATATTTATTGCATTGCTAACATAATTCATTACCCCACACACTGCATCTCATAATATCTCATGAATCACTGGTTATTCAGTATGTCATGAATAATCAATGCCCTCAGTTCTATTTTAACTTAGATTTAGAAAATGGTAATATGTTTCTTGACATTGGCACAACAAAACATACCAGTAAAAATAAATATCTTGTTACACATCCAACATGCATCCAGCTCTTTAATTTTAAATCTTGCTTGTTGAGCATCAATTTACATTGCAAAAAGCGTGCATATCACTCTGTAGGTGATGGTGAATGTTAAAAGTGGCAACAATGCACTTGTAACTATATATTTATTCTCAAATTTTATACTGCAAGATTTTTAGCCAAAACATGTTGCCAGAAACACTTCAGCCAACACTCTTCGCCACAAATCTACCTACAAATTTTCTCAAACAAAGCCCATCAGAAAGCACAAAAGAAAAGTTTTAAATGCCTCACTTCCAGAATGCTTCGAGTTATTTAATGAAATGAGTGATATATAAACTATTAGCCAAAGATCCTGCAAATTGTTCACTTGATAATATGAAACGCACATTTTGCTATACCGAATATACATGCCATGCAACACTATTAAAATTAAAATAAAGAATATCCATAGACACATATTACAAGTATCACTTGCCAGCTGGAAGAACCCACACTGACACATCACATTAAGTGCACTTTGACAAATTAAACCAATGAATCAGAAAGGTCAAGAGAGTCCCCTTGTTATTCAATGTGAAATTAGTTGATTACTTGTAATACAAATTTGCATACAACTGAATGGCTTTTCAGTTAGACCTGAATGTCAGGTTTCAGTAACTGCAGATTCAACATTCACGGAAGTTATTCTTAGTATAATCAAATTTCAAAATGGATATTTTTTATTACATGAAGGAAATTGAACAGACTTCAGTTTGCATAGTTTACAGCCCTCATCATCAGAAACCTTCCCATGTATTTAAACTCCACTCTCTTGCAAAGATTTCCAGGGAACCTCATTATCTTCATTATAACCATGAATAAGGAAATTTGTGCAATTCTTTTGAAACCCATGATTGTAAGGATTCTGAAATCGACCATCTGGAGCTTTGAGATAAGTGTAACGATTCCGGTTTGCCATCTCATTTGTTGTCATGTTCCGTGCAATCTGCAATCAATGAGTGGGCCCAAAGCAGAGAATAGATAAGATACACCAGCATATTAGGAAAAAGTTTAAAAGCTAAGTGTATTAAAACAAAGTCCATCTCAGAAGCATAACAGGTGAAGTAGAAACTAGGTAAGATGCAACATCATAGAAAGAAAAGTTAATAACTGGTATCAAATGGTAGTAAACCCTCAAAAAAGTTCATTAGTAGATGAGAAGAACATTCATGTTCTAAGCCAAGATCAAACTCGTTTTCTGGGTATGATTTTTTCTGATATAGTAGGCATTGAGCCTCCTATTACTTTTTTTCTGATTAGAAGACACCCAGACTGTCCAGACTGAAACCAATTCCAACCTATCTACCCCTACTATTAAGGGCAAGGCAGGGCAGGGCAGGAGAAAGAGGTTGGAGGGTTAGGTTAGATTGGGCTTAGGTAGTTGTGAAACTCTTTCCAATACCAGTTCTAGTTCAGAATGTAACCTTTTAATCAAATTTGTTAGTAAAACATTAAAATTTTGACAATTTTTGGACAATTGAACAATAACTGAATTGGAAAAAAATCATAATTTGTTTTTCGCTATAAGTACCTAGAGTTAAGAGACCTCAGACAGAAAATTTGTTGGCTGACATGTCAACTCCCACTGGGTGTTATCTAACAAAACTGAGAAAATAAAAATGACATGAATTTCAATTTCTAAGGTCAAATTCAAGCATCTGCTTTTCCATCTATAGAAAAATCTAGTGTCTTTAATCATTTGTCCATCACTCTTTTTTATCATTCTTGTCTGTTTGATTCAAAAATGAAAAAGGCACTACTAAATGCATATAAAGATATGTTTTATCTGCAAGTCCTTCTTTGATCTTGAGTTTATAATTTTATGAAAAGAAAGCTCTTCCCCATTGGAGCAATCTTCTAGTATTAGCTTTACTACCATGGAGGGAAAATGATGACTTTGATACCACTGTAATAAGCCTTCCCAGAAATAACCCAATTTTCTTCTCAAATTCAATAGTATTCAGTTAATCAACTTCTCTAAGGTCGTTGATTTCACGTGTTCAGGTCAGTAATAATAAACTGTTTACAAACTGCCACAATAATCTCAAGCATTCTCCATTGAAATTGAAAGATAAGGCAATACATTTTCAGATTGAAATAATGATTTTGCAAGCCCACGTAATGCTAGAAATAGTGTCCAAAAGACTCAGAGCTGATAAAGGAACTGAAGGACTCTTACAATGTCGATTTGCAGCAAATAAGGAGCTATTCTATTTCCAAGACTCAAAAAGACTTGCTGCCTAATGAACAGAAACTACATAAGACTGTAACAGCATTATCAATATGGCATTTTCTGGGAATATCTCACACAGGAATGCAGCTATAGCGTTTCAGACTTAAGGCAATTTTATCATGGTGTAACACAACGTTTATCATAAATAGTTTCTCTACAATTTCTGTGCATATACAGCAGTGACTAGGGAACGCTTGCAGCAGACTGAAATATAGTTTTCTGAGTGAGATTTACATAAAAATCATTGACAGCAGTTTGTGTTCTTGATTGACATTACTCAAGCATTTGCCCTATTGACCAACTAGCCTCATACATCAAAAGAGAAGCTACAGACTCACTACCAATTACAGACGTCACCATAATATAGAATAATACAGAATATAATATGTAGAACGCTCAACCAGACCTGGGGGTGGCTTCTATGTCTTGATGTAGCACTCAGCCTACTGCAAACACCTGCGTATCAACTTCTCAGCTCACGTCTTGCCTTCACAAAAACCACGACTTCCTTTGCCATTGAAACTCATTCAAAAACTGCAATAATGTACCAGTAAATGCCCGTATGATTTTCTCCACCTTTCCCAACTAGCATTGATCTTCCACAACTGAAATGGGAGCCATTAGGTTTTCTTAAACCCCAAACCAGGAAGCTCGACCAAGCCTTGCCGTGAAAAATATCAATCAAGAGTGTCGACAATGATCTCCTTTTTTCTCTTTTGTATTTTTTCCCATTCACCAAAATAAAGTGATTTTATATAGTTCACTTTTAAAAATATTTCATCTAGTCACTTTATGAACATTTCACTTAGTCACTTTATAAAATGATTTAATTAATTACTTAGTATCACCTTTAAAGATTAACTTGAAACTTAGGCAATAATTAAGTCATTAAATAAATGATTCCCTAATCTCGACATTAGCCTTTGGGAATTAAAAGGCTAAGCTACATCCTGAATGGCTATTGAGAAGGGGACATTACAGTCCTCCCTTCCGGAGATTGCTTGCCCTCAAGCAATTGCAAATTGGGATGCTATAAAATCTGCTCCCCCTCCCAAGTCGCGTCCTTTGCTAGCAAGTCTCTCCATCTGACTAAAAACTCCTTAACCACTCTGTTTCTCAATCTCCTCTCTCGGGTATCAACTATCTCCTCAGGAATCAGTACCAAATGTCCCTCCTCATCCAATGGGGGTAACCCGGAAGATGAAGTAACCTGCTGTCCAAGTGCCTTTTTGAGGCACGAAACATGAAACACATTATGTATCTTATTGTTCTTTGGCAACTCCAATTCATATGCTACCTCCCCAACACGCCTGATGATCTTGAAAGACCCATAAAACCGAGGCTTGAGCTTTTCAGCCAAACTTTTCTTCAACGAAGACTGTCTGTACGACTGCAAGAAAAGGAAAACCATGTCCCCAACCTCAAAGCTATGCTCAACCCGATGCTTGTCCACATATGTCTTCTGTTGATTCTAAGCTAACTATAGATTATCCTTGAGAGCCTTGAGAATGTCCTGACTCTCCTGGATCCAATCTTTAGCTTTAGGAGCTCTGCTCTCCCGAAAAGCTAAATCCATGAAAGATGGCGCATCATACCCATACAAAGCGCAAAAAGGTGACATGCCAATTGACATGTGGTAAGTGGTATTATAACAGTGTTCACACAAGTACAACCACTCGACTCACACTCTTTGTTGTCCAGAAATGTAGTTATGCAAGTACCCCTCAATCCATTTGTTCACTATCTCAGTCTGTCCGTCTGTCTGAGGGTGATAACTCGTGCTCGAAGTTAACTCTATACCTGCCAACCTGAATAACTCCTGCCAAAAAGCACTCAAGAACCTCCTGTCCCTATCACTCACTATATATCTCGACAGATTGTGCAACCTGAAAATCTCCTTGAAGAATAAATTTGCTACCTAGGGTGCCTTATACTCTAATGATATGGCGAAGAAGTGAGCATATTTCGTCAAACGGTCCACAACCACATATATGCAGTCCCTACCATGAACCTTGGGTAGATCGGTAATAAAATCCATGGAAATGCTCTCCCATTTCTGCTCAAGGATGGGAAGAGGCTGCAACAAACCCGCTGGATGTGAGTGCTCTGACTTGTTTTGCTGACAAGTTGTACACTCCTTGACATACCTCAAAATATTCTCCTTGAGGCCCTTCCAAGAGAACCTCTCTCTAACTTTCCTATATGTTTTGAAGTAACCCTGATAACCTGCTAGAGGAGTGTCGTGTGAAGCTCGCTGAATCTTTTCTTTGAGTTTAGATTCTGGTACTAGGTAGATCCTGCCCTTATAGAAAATCATGTCATCGATAACTCTGTATCAGTCATCCTGTACTTGTCCATCCATCACCTCGCATGCAAACTTGTCTTTGGAGTACTCTACCAAGAGGTGGGATTTCCAATCAGCTGAAATCTTTGTGAGTGAGTAAGCTGCTGCTTTTCTGGAAAGGGCATATGCAACAACATTCTTCTTCCCTTTCATGTACTCAATGTCGAAGTCGTAGGCCTGTATTTTACTAACCCACTTTTGTTGCCTTTCATTCAAGTCCCTTTGCTCCAAGAAATACCTAAGACTATTGTGGTATGTCCTCACCATAAACTTACCCCCAACCAAATACAGCGTGAACTTTGCCAATGCGTGCATTATGGCGAGCATCTCCTTACCGTAGATGGAGTAAAGTCTCTCAAGTCCCCTCAACTTGCGGCTCTCAAAAGCAATAGCCAATAGGGTGTCTGTTCTGCATTAGTACTGCACCTATACCCTCACCGAAAGCATCACACTCAAGAACAAATGGTTGTGTGAAATTAGGAAGTTCCAAAACCGGGTAAGTGCTCATCACCTCCTTGAGCTTGTCAAAAGCTTGTTGTGCCTCCTCAGACCAACTGAATGCCCCCTTTTTTGTAAGGTCCGTCAATGGTGCTCCCAACTAAGAAAATACTCAAACAAAACACCTATAGTAGCTGCATAATCCAAAGAATTCTCGCAGCTCCGTAAGTGTCCTAGGTGGTGGCCAGTCAAGTATTGCTTGGATCTTTTCCAGGTGGACCTGTACACCCTATGCACTAATAACATGTCCCAAATACAATATCTCCTTAAGGCCAAACTCAAACTTCGAGGCCTTAGCATACAAAGACTGCTCCCCCATAATACTTAACACCTCATCTAGATGCTTAAGGTGATCATCCCACGTTTTGCTATATATGAGCAAGTCATCGAAGAATACAAGGAGATATTTATGCAACTGCTTGTTAAAAATGTGATTCATGCAAGATTGAAATGTTGTAGGTGCGTTAGTCAAGCCAAAGGGCATGACTAAGAACTCATAATGGCCGTAATGACACCGGAAGGCTTTCTTACTATGCTCCATGGGGTTTGGGGAAGGGGAGTGTTAGTACGATGGGACGAGTTTTCGATCACGGGTACTTTTGGGTCATTTTTAGGGGACGGTTGATAAAAAAATAGGGAAATTTTTAAAAATATAGAGAAATTTCAAATGTTCATAGCATAACATTGATAAAGCATTCATTCTAGACATTGTATAAGCTTAATACATATCATTAGACTTGAATTGAGATTTCACATGAGAATCGACAAACAAATTAACAAAATTCAAATGCTTTTCATTATCAATGTGCATACATATATAAGAATTATAAAAAATGCCCAAAGGCTCCAAGTTTCAACTATAAAATGACAAAAACATAGAAAATATGACTCCAAGTTAAATGGGCCTTTTGCATAGGTTTTGAGGACTTCAGAAGGACATTCAAATGGGTTTGAAGTTGTTGGCCCTGCTACACTCCCACTGCCTGAAGAACCCCCAATGGCTGCCATACTTCTATGAGTTCTACTTCTAGGTCTACTTCTTTCATGCATTTGAACCTCAACCTCCTCACTATCATTACTAGTAATCTCACTACTTTTCATGAATTTTTTTGGTTAAGAATTGAAAAGAGAGCTGCAAGTTCAAATAAAGGAAAAAATAAACTCACAATGCCCTTCCTACGTGGTAAAAAAAATTGAAAAAAGTTAAAAACTTGAAAAAATGGAAAACAAATTGAAAAATCAAAAAACAAATGTAAAATGAAGAACTTACCTCTACTGAAGTAGATTTGATGCCCTAGTCTCCCCTTTCAACTGTTGTTCTCTCCTCTTTCACTTGCTGCTCTTCACCTCAAGTTTGCAAATGTCAAAATGAGAATGTTTTTTTCTTTTAGTTGTTTTGATAAGTCAAGTAGGTTTGGGTTTTGTTTAAAGGGGTGGGGGTTCCTTGTGGGCCCATCCATCCCCTTTTTTTTAATTTAAAAATGTGTTTTTTAACAAAAAAAATAAAGTAAGATGTTGTTGGGCCATAGGGACAGCTAGCAGTCCCCGAGACTGTTAGGGGACATCCTGGCAGTACCGGGTACTGCTAGCCATCCCCTAAGTCCCCTAAATCTGCAAAAACATCCCCTAGAAGTTTTTAGAAACTTTGCATGAAAAGACGCTAGGGGCGTTTCCTAATTGTCCCATCCTGTTTGTCCGGTATGGGTGCGAGCCAAGGAAGGGGGCCATCCCGTGGAGCATAGCTTTTTATGAACATCGCTCTCTGACCTTGATTTGGTGGTACCCCGAGCGAAGGTCTATCTTAGAGAAATACACTGCCCCATATAGCTCATCCAACAACTCATCGATCCTAGGTATCGGGTACCTATTTTTGATGGTCTTCTTGTTGAGAGCCCTGTAGTCTATGCACATCCTCATTGTCTAACACAACCTCAATAAAGTGGACCTTTCCCTTACCTAAACAAGGGTGACCCGGTTCCCAGTGCTCCTTGCAATGATAGCAAGTTTGTTTCCTCCTACATTCCCTGCATTCTTCCTCTTCTGTTTTACTCCTTTTAGGCCACTCTTTCTAAAAAGGTTTCTTGTCCTTGTTCTTTTGTTGGTTGAATGGTTTGGATGGGAATTTGTGTTTAGGTGTTGAGTGCTCCATGTCCCAAGCTCGAATAATGGCATCTTGCAGTGATTCAAACTTGAAAGCCTTAATCCAGCCACAAAGTGGCTCGGAAAGACCCTCGATGAACAACATGACCAGCCTCTACTCTAAAATGTTCATGACCATAACAACCAACTTCTAAAACTTAGCAATGTAGGCGTCCACTGTGCCACTCTGTCTAAGCTGAACTAGCTCCCTGAAATGCAACTCCGAATCCTTCTGATCAAATCTATCCATCAATCTCTGTGTGAAATCCGAATAAGAGGTGATGCTGGCATGACCCAAAGTGACAAGTCCGTGGTACCACCACTCATGTGCCTCACCCTCCAAATGCAGCATAGCATATTTAATTGCTTTTGTCTCCAACATGGGATTATGTTGGAAGTAGGTATCCAACTTCTGCACCCAAGCCCTAGTTGTACACTTGCTAGAACCATCGAAGGAGGGAATAGAGAGTTTCCCAACCTTGCACTGCAAATCCTGGTTTTGATGTCCCCTATTATTATCTCTGGGTCTATTTCTATACTTAATAGTACAAAATTCCTATAATGTCATAGCAGCATGAAACTCATCTCCCAAAGATTGATATTCTCTCAAATAATCTGAAAAACCCTCAACTTGTGCCTGTTGCCCTTGGTTACTAGCTGGCTGTCCTCCCAAGAATTGAGGCATAAGAGGCCTAGGTGTTGTTCTGCTTGCTGTCCTACCATGACTGTGTAGGAACATGAGTATTGCCTCCTTCTACATTATCCCTGTTGCCTCCATTTCATCCGTTAGTCTTGGGGTTATCATTGCTGCCATTATCACCAGCATTATTTCTATCATTCGCTAGCTGGTTTAGGAGTTGTACCACCTGTTGTTGGCTTCTAGCAAGATCATTGAGGATTTGGTGTATACTACCCTCTAGAATCTCGTGTCTATCCCCCATGTTCTCCTCTTCGGTTGAAGAATCCGAAGCAAATGGATCAAACCCCCCTACTCGAGCTCTTCTCCTTTTGTATGTGATATAATCTTGATCATCCGGATTCATAACATGGTATGCAAATGTAGACTTCTTATTTTTATTTCTGTTTTCTCACAGGTTGGCAGGAAATCAGCTCTGATGCCATTGTAATGTCCCCTTCTCAGTAGCTATTTAGGATGTCACTTAGCCTTTTAATTCCCGAAGGCTAATGTCGAGATTAGGGAATCATTTAATTAATTACTTAGTACCACCTTTAAAGATTAACTTGAAACTTAGGTAATAATTAAGGAATTAAATAAATGATTCCCTAATCTCGACATTAGCCTTCGAGAATTACAAGGCTAAGCGACATCCTAAATGGCTATTGAGAAGGGGACATTACAATTAACTTAATAGTCTTTCAACATCTTGGTTGTCAAAGACTCGAAATACTTCCCTCTAACTGCCCTACTCCAAAGTTTGTTATTTTCTTTACATATTCTCCTCACAATTCTTTGTTCCCAAAGATGAATTCATGCCCTTTATGAATTTCCAATCCAAACTCCCAAGCTACTAGGAGAATTTTTTCTTTTTCCATTGTCCATTCCAAAAAAATAAAATCTTCTATAATCTTGTGACAATGTCAACTATTTTACTTAATGTTTGGAATAAAGACATCATGTATCTTTGAACCACTTGTAGGCATGTTTTAGTTAATGGATTTTTTTCAAGCTCAGGTAAGTCGTTTTGATTTCCATGTTACAGTTTTGCCTAAATAAATCTGACTTATCTTTGCTAATTTTTTGACCAAAAACTGTCTCATACATATCTAATATTTTTCTTAAAAGTTTCTTCATGTTGAGTGGTTGGAGTCCTTGCCATCAGAGTAACATCTATATATTGAAATGAAATATTGATCCTACAAAGAATTTATACTTAGACCTATTTTTTTTAACTTTCTTCTTGTTCATTCTTAATCTTCCTCACAAGAGTTTCTGCCACTATAACAAATTGGCAAGAAGTTAGTGGCTATACCTACCTTAAACCCCTCAATGCATGAAAATATCCAATAGCATGTTATTGATAGCAGCTTTCAACACATCAACTAGTCCTACACAAAGCCAAACCTTTTTTGCGCATTGATTTAAAAAAATCTCAATTTGCTCTATCATAAGCTTTGTTTATATCTCATTATTTCATCATTCCTATCTTCCTGCTTTTGTGGATTGATAAATAGTTTCATAAGCCAAAATATTTGGAATGTAATATTTGCCTTCCTAGCACAAAACTTATTTGTTCTTTAATGATCTTGTCAATACTTTTTTCAATTTATTTCTCAGTAATTTTGTCACAATCTTATAAATTGTATTTGATAAATAGATTGATCCAAAGGCATCAAAGAATTCTGTGCCTTTATTTTGGGGTCAAAGCTATAAAAGTATTATTGATCAGGTGCCCAGGGACAACAGACTCAAATATTTTTAAATGCAGTACATTTGGGGGTGAATTATGAGAATGATAAGAGTGCAAGTATTACTCGGAATGCTGAAACAACAAAGATTAAAATCAGAGAAGACACCATGTTAGAGCTATAAATTGGAAGATTGTATAAATTGCAAGATTGTATCATACAAAGTTTGAAACAGACTCTCAGAGACTGAATGAATTATGAATACAGGATCTGGTAAGTTATCCTTGACCAGACTGATCATAACCTTGACAATATTGCAAATACTTAATATATTGGTCATCTTAGTTTCCAACAGGCTACAAGATTTTTCTTCAAGGCTTTCACAAAACCATTTCAAGTATCTACAACTACAAGTATAGGGTCAGCCTCATGGGTAGCAAATGCATTATAGATGGAAGGGAATGAAAGAATGATAAGAGTACATATATTGAATTGGAGTTCTTAGATAGAGAACAAACAAGAAATGTGACATGATGCTAGAATTGTAAATTGCAAGATTACATTATGAAAAAGTTATGTGTTGGCGTTTCAATTCGCACCTCAGGAGTGCGGATTGGAAACAGACAGCTATGCACAGTTAGACTGCTCTTCGAATTAGGAGGGGAAGCTCCCTCTTTTCTGATTATGCGTAAAAAGAAATACTAAACTAATTTCCAATATTTTTATCTCAGCTGAGAGCACAAGGTTATAAAACTCTTTGTGTCGTAACTGAGGTTTTCTTTAGTTTCGTAACTTCAACTACAACTAGGCCTAAACTAATGACGCTTCTAACTTCTCAAGTAAATTCAAAGCAAGAGAATTTAGAAGTAAACAGGGAGTGGGTGGTAAACACAAAGCTTAAACAAACTTGTTTCCAAAACACATTCGAAGACTCATTGTACTTTCAGATATAAGCTGAAATATAGTTTATGAAAGCAAAACATAAAACAATAACACCGAAAGAATTTTGAGACTTTGGATCAAAGCAAGGTAGGCATAAGATTTATTTCCTCAAATTCCAACAGTAATGACACATTTGGGATAGTAGATTGTAGCTACAATAGGCACACAATTTAAGACCAAACCAAATTACAGAAACAAAGTTGAGCATATACTGAATAACAAAGAAGTAGGCCAAAATAAGCTCAGCGTTTTGTTATCACAAGCACAGTTGAAAAAATAATGAGCAAGGCTGCTCTTATTTATACACAAACAAAGGAGTAGAGAACCCTAAAATCTCCTTGTGTTAACAATTAGTCTTCCCAACATGCAAGCTTTATTCCTATGTCTAAACAAATATAACTAACAGTTAACTGGAATGCTAACATCAGTTAACTAATCTAAAACTAAAGAAAGCTCCAACTATACAATAGATGACTCCAAAGAATAGACATGCATGAAAAGAGAACATCCATAGTTAACTTGGAAAAGGCATCAAGTTAACTGCTGCCTTCACTTGAGTTCTATTCCTGAAAATATCTGCACGCTTCAACTGGTAGTTCACTGATTGATAACTTTGGTGGCTCTCTAACTGGAGTGATGACCTCTATTTCTTTTGCAGCTTTATGTTTCTGATGCTTTTCTTGATTTTTCTCAATGGAAGAGTATTGCATGATGAAACCGTGAAGTTTGATTGTGAACATGGATATGTTTGGACAAGTTCTGCACGAAAGCTAAAAATAGCTTCGCTGAATCTTCTTCAGAAAAAGGGCAGATTTTTGGAGAAAAATCTGAGATATGGGTTTTGTAGAGAATGTCGTTCTAAATAGACCCAGATCGTCAGTTTCTGAAAAAACTGATTTTTTCAAGACCATGCAAGAAACCCTACAAAGTAGAAGCCATAAAGCAATTTTTTTGAGAAAAATCTGAGATATGGGTTTTGTAGGTATTCATGTGCTGAAGAGACCCAAAATGTCATATTTTCAAAAAACTGTGTTTTTCCTAAAAATGATAGATCTTCTAAAAAATGGAAGCTATAGAGGCAAATTTTCTCAGAAAAATCTAAGGTTTGGGTTTTGTGGCCAATTTCATGTTGAATAAACCCAGGTTGTCAGATTTCTGAAAAAACTGTTTTTTCTTGAACATGCAAGAACCACTAGAAAAGTGGAAGCCAAAGAAGCTGTCGAAATTTTTTCCAACCTTGGAAAATATTGAAAAAGAAATAAGCCCAGATCGATGGAAGTTGAAAATTATGGTCTTCTGTTTCTGAAAAATGATGCCTTGGAAAAACGGATTGTGGAAAAGTAGTGTTCTATGCAAAACCTGAACTCGAATCTATGAAGAACTCTAAAAACGCCCCTCGTTTGATCCTCCAAATCTCGTTGAGAAGAAAGTTATGTGTTTTTCTCTTAAAGCTAACCTGCAAAATAATGAAGAATGGACGCCCATAGCTTCTTAAACAAAGTTTGGAGGTGAAACAAGTACTTAACTCACGAAAACCCTAAATTTAGGAGTCATCACGTGAAAATATCTATCTTCTTTTACTTCAACCCAAAGAATCCATAAAAATAGGGCGACCAAAGCATGTATTCATGAAGACATCTTTAAAGATTTGTTAACTCAAGTCGACTTGGGCGCCTTCCTTGAGATAAGGTGTCCAACTTTTGCAGTGTTAGAACATTTTTCAAGATTTTCAATTTGTACTTGATGAAATGCCTTCGTTTGATCTTTGATTTCGAATGTCTGCTGGATCCAATGAACTGGTTGACGAAGTCATTGAAGAGCATGATCAAATCTGCGAAAGATCTCTTGGAGGTTGCAAATCTTAAAAACTGCTTTTGCTGCCCTTGAAAGCTTGGGCACCCCTAGCTTGCAGGGGCACTTTTCTTCACCAGAGTTGGCCCTTTTTGATGTTTTTTAATTTTCAATGTTTTTTGATCTTTAGATGAATTTTCTGCTTGATCCGCAATTCTGACCGTTCAAGAGATCCGATGAACTGGATGTTGGATTTGTTGGAAATCTTGAAGAAATCTGAGATGAACTTCTTAGAGGTTACAAACCCCAAAAATGCATTTGGTTGCTTGAAATCCTAGGCGCCCCGGCCTGTAGAGGCACTTTTGCTCCTAACTTGAACCATTTTTTATGATTTTCAATTTTCCTTCATTTTGGGTGTTCGTTCGATCTTCGATTGTGGCATTTGACAAGTCCTTTGAGTGGCGGATGGATTCACTAAAAGCTGGACTAAATCCAGGATGAATCTCTTGGAAGTGACTAACCCTAAAAACTAGTTTTGAATGCCTTAATTTCTAAGCCCCTTCCTGAGGGCACTTTTCTTTGCCAGAGTTAGCCATTTTTTGATGATTCTCATGATTTGCAATTTGCCCCTTTGATGAGACATTTCTACTTGATCTACAATTCTGGGCGCTTATTTGATGGTTGAATAGTTGATAGATTCATTGGAAAGCCTGCAGAATTTTGAGAAGAGTAGTCAGTTTTTCAAACCCTAGCAAGTGTCTCTGATTGCCCTCTAAATGTTGGGCGCCCGGGGCACTTTTCTTCATCAAAGTTAGTTTTTATTTTGATTTTCTTGATTTTCCTTTGACTTTCTTCATTTTCCATTGGATCTTCGGCTTTTGCGCTTTACGATCTTGTGACCTGGATGTTGGACTCGTTGGAAACCCTGCTTAAATTTGGAAAGAACCTATTTGTAGTTGCAAACCCTAAAATCATTTTTGATTGCCTAAAATCTTGGGCGCCCCTGGCTTGCAGGGGCGCGTTTGTGCTCTAGACTTAGCCATATTTTGATGATTTCCAATTCCAACCTTTCCTCGCCAGCCGTTCACATGTTTGTCGACTGCATCGATCGCCATTGCATGTGCGTGATCTACGAAAACTGAAAAATTGGCTAAGGCATTGACTACCAAGCGCCTCCCTTGGAATAAGGTGTCCAATTTATCCATACTTAGTTTATTTTTCACAATTTTCAACTTTTTGAATCCCCCTCCGCCATTCACCGTTTTTTGAGCATCTTTCGCCATAGATTGTTCTATGCAACATTTGGGACTTAGATTTTGACACTTGGCAGCTAGCCATCCTCCATTGATGACCTCAAAGGTCCTAACTTTTCTTCTAAAAAATCGAAATAGACCCACCAGAGAAAAACTAACTTTTTGATAATTCTGATTAGACCAATGTCATCGTGATGTAAAATCAACCAATCAAAATCAATTTGAGCCCTTTCTACAAAGATTCTATTTTTAGGGTTTTTTTTCTAAAAATAGGCAAATTTTCAAAATTTTCCAGAATTTTATGAGCATCCTTTTGACAATAAACCCAGAAAACCCTATGATCCATTTAATTTTCAGAAATTTCTAAAAATAGAAAATTACTATTTTTAGAATTTTTGACCCTCTTTGACTTTTGACAACAATTTTACAAGATTTTGACCATTTTTACCAAAATGCCTTAATGAAGCAAAAATTTTAATTTTGGGTACAACATTCTGCATTATGATCCCAGAAGTTGAATGTAGACTTTTTCATGGATCCATCAATCCATCAAAGAATAACCATGTTACACTAATATATACAAATGTGGTAGACGAAGAAACAGTTGAGACTACATGAAATGCAAATGCTCACTTTCTATCAATTCATTCACTCCATTTTGTCACTCACTAAATACTCTATGGAACAGCTATGCAGAAAGGTGCTGACTTGTAGAGTTGCGCTCTTAGGATGGTCCTGGTGCTTGTGGCAAAGATGGAATATGACACAAAACACTGTCATTGTACCATGAGATGATCAAAGTGGCAAATACTTCTGGATGAGCAATAATACTGAATCGATTTACTAAAATTAGTTTTACTTGTTATTGCCCGCAACTAATCTGCTACGTGTCAAATAAGGTTTGTATTTGTTGGTCAGGCTGATGAGTTGAAAAAATGCCACAAAACAAGATTTCAAACATACAAAGTGTAAGGGTGTAGAGTTGGACATGTGTGAATGCAGGAGTTGGCAGGTCACAAATGCATATTGAGCACATGACATCACAAACTGTAAGCATGCAAAGACAGTAAATTTGACTGTTTTCAGTGCCCAAGTGCATGAGAGAGAGAGATGGATGTGTTGGCAAGAAAAATGGATTCACAGACCGGAGTTCTGAGTCCTAATGCCCTAAGTTGTAATTATAACCCAATGCTTACAATATAAGAACAGTCAAATGTTTTGCAGTAGCCTATGTCAAACTGTGGTGAGATAAGAGAATTGCAAATAACAAAACAGAATTTATTTGTGCAGTATCATTCATAACACAGTACTCCAGACTTGATATATATCCATTCATCGGTTAACATATTACATTATCCAATGTTCAGTCCTTAACATAATCTTTCTCCTTTTCTCTATCCTATTCGTTCTTCTCTTTCTTCTTATCTCTCTCTTGTTTTTCTACTATATGTATATTATTACAATAGGGGCATGTCCCTTATAATCGTTACGCCTCCTACTGTGGGAGTCGGCCTAGAGCTCCTCATTCCTTTTGCAATAGGATGCAGTGGTTTGTACATGCTGCTATCACCTTGATGTTTCAACTACTAACATCATCCCCCCTTTGAAAGCATGTCTTGTCCTCAAGATGTGAAAATGTGGTATTGCACCCAAAATTGGCATTATCCCTCAGTAGTTTGCGGGCAAGATATTTTTGTATATTTCCTTGTTGGAAAGTTGTACCCCATTGAATCTTGGCTTGTTGCAATACTTCAGTCTGACTATTGATCTAGATTAGGATCCTTTTGTGTTCATTGCGGTAGATGGTATCTAGATTTGTTTAGTTAGGTTCTTTGCATCAGTTAGTAGTCTGGTGACATGAGCAAGTCTTAGGCTAACCACTTCTTGGAGCTGTTTGATTTGTGCTTTAATTACCTCTTGTTGGTCTTGAATCTGCTGGAGCTGAGTGTGCATAGTTTCTATTTAGGCCCTGGTCGTATCGTCAATATCTTTCATAGTAATTAGCATCATATATATTTGATATTTGCAAAATCTGAGTTTCCATGTGCTCAATTTGATTCTTGAGGGCTTTTGTTAGAGTTGTCCACTGCAAGCAAAATTGGTAAAGTGCATTTGATATCACTTGCAGTGTTTTGAAGTGTGTTGATGTGAGTCTTTAGGTTGGTATGAGCTAATACACATTTCTTCCTTGCTTATTCCATGCGCTTTTTGTCTACCTCTTCCAAGACTCTGCTCCTGATTGTTGTTTCCAGATCATCAAGCTGTGTTACTAGAATATCTACGATTTGTTCCAGTTGTTGTCCCAATGGTAGAGTGGTATCTCTTTGAGCTTGAGGTATTTTACTTTGAATTATGTTGATTGTGGTCTCAATTTGTTCTATATTATCTATATGCTATTTAAGAATATCCTCCCACCTTGTTAACAAAATGCTTCCCTTGGTCACTAGTTATACTTAGCAGACAGCCAAATTTGGTTATAATATTCTCATAAATGAACTTTGTGGTGGTTTTTGCGATGCAATCTCAAGTTGGTTCAGCCTCTACCCATTTTGTGAGGTATTCAACCCCAATGATGATAAATCTGGCCTTTGATTTCTTTGCCAATGGCTCAATTGGTCCGATGAAGTCTATGGCCCATTTTTCAAAAGTTACTTGAGCCAAGATTGGTCATAGTGGCATTTCATCCCTTGCGGTAGCTTTTACCATTATTTGGCATACGATACATTGTTTTGCATATTGGTTGGCATCCTTAAATAATGCAGGCCACCATAGGCCTAAAAGCATTACTTTCTTTGTGGTGCCTTATCCTAAGCTACAACCTCTAGAGATTCCCTCATGTGCTTCCCAAAGAATATCTTGTCTCTTATGTTCAAATACTACTCTTCAGATTATATCATCTTTGCCAATCTTGCATAATTCCCCTTTGACTAGTGTATATGGGAGTGTGAGTCAATGGGAGTGACTTCCACACTAACTTTTGTTTATCACTTTGTGAGATATTTGTAGGGAATTGTATTGTTGAGAGTAAGTGTGCTATGTCATTGAGTTCTTCTGGTACCAGTTACTCTAAACAGATTTGGGCCAAGTAAATCTTCCTCTATAATGTCGGGTTCTTCTCCTATATCTATTTTGGAGAGATCATCAAGACCTTGATCAGCTTTTCCTAGTTTGACCATAATATTGAATTCAAACTCATCAAATAATAGTAGCCATTTGCATATTCTCCCTTGCGTTACTTGTCTATTGAGTAGGTATTTTAGAGGTTCATGATTTGTGAAGAATGTGAATGGGTTAGATGATAGGTAGTGCTGGAAGTTATGTAAGGCATATACCATGGCTCAGGCCTACCTCTCTATGGTAGTATAGTTCTTTTCTGCTTGTGATAATTTGTGACTGGCAAATGCAATTGGATGATCTTTATTTCCTCTTGCTTGTGCTAGAACTGCTCCAACTACAGTCCCTAAGGCGTCAACATGTACATGGAATGGAACATTCCAGTTTGGAAAGATTAATACAGTTGTCTTTGCTATTTTCTATTTCAACAATCAAAAGCTTGTTGCCATTATTATATCCAGTTGATTGTTTTACTTGTCTTCTTTTTCAATAGTTCTTATATTGGTGTGGCAATTGTAGCATAACCTTGGATGAATTTTTTATGATAGTCGATATAGGCTAAGAAAGTTTTCACCTCTAAAGTTGTCTTTGGAGGTGGTAGGTTCATAATAAGTGCCATCTTTAGGGGATCCACCATAAGTCTTTTGCAAATAATGTGTCCAAGTAATGTGCCAAATGGTACTCCAAACACACATTTCTTTAGATTAAAGGAGATTTGCAGGCTTTTGCATCTTTCTAACATTAGTCAGAGTGCTTGGATGTGGTCTTTGAATAAACCATAGATTATCTAGATTCTAGTCGTCTAGGTAGACTTCTAAGAAGTCATGGATAAAATCTTCAAATGCATTGATCATCATACGACTACATATTGCTAGTGTGTTTTTGAGACCAAAGGGCATACCTATATACATAAAAGATCCCCATTTTGTCGTAAATGTCATTTTCGGTTGATCTTCTTCTTGGATCTAACTCAATGGTATTTGAAAAATCCATCAGTGAATTAGTATACTTCTCTTGTGGTGACTGATTCTAGGACTTCCTCCATGAATGGTGTCAAAAAAGGGTCATGGATACAGGGTTTATTAAGTTCTCTAAAATCCATACATATTTTGATCTCACAAGTTTTATTTTGTACTACCATGGGACTAATCCACTTGGTATCCTCCACTAGTTTAATTATGCCTATGGCTAACATCTTATCTATCTTTGTTTTAACCTTTTTCTTCATATTGGGGTTTAGCTGATATGGTCTTTACTTTTGGGGTTTCACCCCTTCTTTGAGTTGGATTTTCATAATTCCAACTTCTTTAATTCCTTTCAGGCCTATATATCTTCGAGGAAATAGATCCTCATATTCTATTAGGATCTCCGCAACTTGCATGACCTCTTTCTCATCCCACTAGTCCCCTATCTTGGCCATTTTAAGGCTACCCTCAATTGGTATGTTTTCTTCACTTAATTTTAATGGATTGTTATAATATTTTACTTTTTGATGCAATTTTTGATGTTATTATTCTTTTTCTCTCCTTGACCTCAATATCCCATTTTTGTAACTGAGGTTCTTCATCATCCTCTATTCTATTACATTGTGTCTTATAGCATCTTTTTTCTAAATATTTTTCATGTTTATCCATCCATTCTATGAATTTTCATATGCCTTTTTGACGTGGAGGCACCAGTGTTTCTTCTTTTGTGTTGATCACCTTTTGGTCTTCTTCCGTGAGTAAGAGTATAATCTCTCTTATTTTCTGTAGTGCATTGTGAATGGTTTTGTTGGGACTGGAGAAGGAAAATGTGGCAAAAATTGGCTTCTAGTATTTCCCAATCTCTTTTTTTGTTTTTTTCTCTTGGTTAGTGTACCAAGATCATATGATTGGTGTCAGTGTCCAATAAAACATTTGTATATATAATCTTTCATTATATTCCGTGCATTGTTTCCATTTTTTTAACAGATATTCAAATGTTGTTTGGGTATTTTGGTGTCATCATATTTGGGAACCTGTTCACATTCTCCTTTTGTGGAAATGAATCTTGTTTGTATTAAAATTTTAAAGGTTTTCCATGTGGGAATGTTGGGTTTGTGTGTGTTCCGCCGCTGTCTTGCACTACAAATTAAAGCATGTTGTAGTGCATCTAATCTTAGGTAGTCTTTATTGAAAGTTCTTTCCATATTTTATAGATATGACAATAGGTCACTTATTCCTGAATATCTTGGTAACTTGATATGGGATAACCCATGTGAAATTCGATTCAATTGTTGTGAAATCTGAACAATAAGCTTTTGATTTGTGCTAAATGAGTTTGGTCGTGTTTGCGGTGGGGTATTTATATTTGCGGTAAGTTGCAGCATGTTTGCTTCTACCCTACGTATAGTGAAGATTCTTCTTACTCTTATTTTCCTAGATTGTAATTTTGGTTCTTGCCTTAATCAGACGTTAACTACATCTTCAGTATCTATGCTTTCATTACTACTATCAATATAGATTTCTCCTTTTGAATTTGGTTCATCAAAAGGTTATGGTTTAGTAAGTTTCACTAGGGAGTAAAATATTTTTGGTTCTTCATCATAATCATCTTGTGCTACCTCTTCTACATATGCATGATTTATGGCAGTGTCTAGGGGCATAACCATATATGTACTACCTTGTCGTTGTCTGCAACAGGCAATTCTTCTCTCCTAGAGTCAATGATACTATTGCTGTTTACAAAGCACTGTAAACCTAATAAAACATTAAACGTGTCAAATGTTTCTTTCATTTCTATTACTTTGAAGTCTTATTTAATTGACCCCTAGAAGAATAACTTCTACATGTTTCCATGTTCCCATTGTGCCTATAGCTAATCCATATACTAAATTAATGTTATATGGGGTTTTATATAATTGTGGTCTCCCAAAGTGTCCCCATACTCTTTTGGAAATTATATTAACCTCAACACCTCAATCAATCATAACTTGTTTAATGTGTCTGTGGTTGATGTGCAAGTTTATCATTATTGGTTTAGTTTTCCATTGTCTTGTGGTTTTTGTCAGGTTTCTAATATGGGGTCTTGATTGCATTTGTTTATTCCAATACTTGGAAAACAATTTAAGTTTTTCTATTAATTTTTGTTCTACAAAACAAACTAACTATTTTAGCTTTTAGCTTCTCTTTCCACAAAGTGGGCTTTATGATAGTTTTTCTTTAT
>VDFB02110821.1:0-20738 GCA_007258455.2 Sequoia sempervirens | reverse complement strand
GCCTACCAAGTGGAGGATTGATTGCCGGGTACGCATTGCTCATTGAATCGTGGAGAGAGGCTTCTGGCCCCCGGCTAACTCTCGGTAAATAACCAAGTCTTGATGGCCAACTTCAGTATCCTTTATTTCTTCAACTTTTGAAAGCACCATAGTTGGCGGATAGACGCCTTGATATTTGTACTTCATCTTGCTTTTTGCTTTCGAAGAAGGAGGCTTCGTAGCAATCATCAAAAGAAACTGGAACACTGAGCACTCTTGACTTGACGATCTCTGAGAGTAGACTGCAATCCGTCTAGCCAGAACAAACACCAATTGTTAGGGAACATAGGAAAGCGTGAAATGAGCACGAGGGTGGAAAAGCATGGAGCGGATGGCGAGGCACGCAAAACGATGCACGAATGCGGAAAAATGAGGCTCAAGAATGCACTGGTCAAAAATGAAGTTCATTTGGGAAGGTCTGGGAAAAGCCTGAAAAAAGTGTAAGGGCGCTAAAATTCAGCGCCCTTACATTCTGAGAAAAATTGCTTTCGGTGTAAGGGCGCTAAATTTTAGCGCCCTTACACTTTCCAGTGTTAGGCAATTTTGGTTAACTTTGAAATGTCATGGCGCTTAATTTTAGCGCTTTTGCAATTTTGGCAATTTTTGAAGATGTAAATGCAGTGAGGAATGGCGAAGGCGCTTGAGCTTAGCAAAGGCAATGTTTGCAACAATGAAAGCTTTCGAAATTATCTCCATCCTATTACATTTTCATTCAAAGATCAAAGGAATTCTTTTTCACAAATGATGAATCTTTTCAATATTTACCAAAACGAATGAAGAGCTTCTGACCAAGATATTTCAACACAAACATGGCGGGTAGATAGAAGTCCTCAAGGGACAACACGCACAGAGGAGAAAGGTAGAAAGAAACGCGTATGAAGGATAAGGGAAGAAACGCGTATGTGTAGGGTAAGAAAATAGAAGTGAAAAGAAGGAATGAGCATCGAAATGAACACGCACAGAGGAGAAAGACGCATTCAAAACAATGAATGAGGGTTCCGTCGCGTATGAAGGAGAAGAAAAACGCGAATGAAGAAGGGAGGACGTGAATAGAAAGAACAAAAACGAATGTAATGAAAGACGTGAATGTAAGAAACAAAAACGCGTATGCTAATAATGGACATATACAAATGAAAAGACGAAGCTAAAATGGAAAACCTTACCAGGGCAAAACGCGAAGCTTGTTGAAGAGAAGAATGGCGAAACTCCAAAAAACGTGATTTGCAGTTTAACTGCAATTCGCCCAGCAAGAGAGAAAAGAGGATAAAATGAAAAGCAAACAATAAAATGGCGAACTCATTCACTTAATTGCAAATGAAAATTAAAAACCTAACTCAAGTCGTGCAATAAATTTAGGCACGAAAAGTGGCACGATTGACGAAAAACGCGAAAACGTGAAGAAACGTGCCAGAGGCATGAAAAAAGTTTAAGTAAAGAAAAGAAATGGCGCTAAAATTCAGCCTACATTTTACATTTTTTGGAAATTCACTGCATGTAGGGGTGCTAAATTTTAGCGCCATTACATTTCCAGACTTAGTCAAATTTTTGGAATTTCCCTGCAGGAGCGCACTTTTTCAGTGCTACTGCATTTTTCGCAATTTGCAAAGTACGAACAGTGAAACGTCGCGAAAGATCTCGTTTCGAAGGTCTTTGCGAGGTGAACAAGGGGGAATGCTCGAATTGACTATTCGAGACTTGGGAACGCATTTCGAGGTGGCTTGAAAATCACTCCGTTATGCGTACTTGAACTTCACGAATCCTAGGAAACGGACAAGTTTCGTAGGGGGGTTATCCGTGGAACGAGCGCTGCTAGATTCCGTGATAACACAATATATTATAATAATCATTATAAAACAATAATAATTATAAATCAATTAATATTAATAAATTATATTATTATGTTAATTAATAATAATTTAATAAACAATATATTATAATGAATTATTGAACAATATATTATAATAATTATTATGAAACAATAATAATTATAAATCAATTAATATTAATAAATTATATTATTATGCTAATTAATAACAATATATTATAAATTATATAATGATACAAAATTTTAAAATTTAAAAGTTAAATTAAACACTGTCAAATGATTATTAATAAATTTATTTTTAAATTGTTTAGAAAAAAAAAAACCAAAAAAAAAATGAAACGGAAATCCTATGCAGGCACACTGTGATGAATTGAAGGAAAAATAACCCGAAGTGCGATCTGTGCCTTGCAACTCGACCTCTGCTTGTAACTCATTGTAGAAACCCCTGTTCTCGCTAACTTCTGAAACTGCTAGTTTTTTGTTTGTTTTTGTGTATTTTGATTTTTTTGGTGTTTTTGCATGACAGATGAAAATTGCGATTTTTGAAAGAAATTGCTGAATAAATTTAAATAAAATAATACAACTCTAGAAATGATAGAATTCTACTGAAACTCCTGATGCCAAACTATTTATTAAACTTCTAGAATGATTACAAATGAGATTCGATGACATGCTACTAAAAAGGCAACGATATTTTGATGAAAACCTGATTATTGCAGCAAGCTGAAAGAGTACATGAATTGGTACGGCTTTCTCATAAGCTACTTCTCCCTCCGTCTGATGCTCAGGAAATGATCCAAAGGTTTAGGCGCCACAATGGATGAAGACTGAAGACCAAAAGAATAGGCTATTTGCCCAAGACAGAAGTACGGCCTAATACTGAAGTACGGCCCTGCAGCAATGGTACGGCTCTGTCACAGCAGCAAGTACAATTTGTACAGCCCTTGAAATCAATGTCCAGATCTTGGAATAAGATGCGCCTAGGTTTGAAGAACTCTTTCTGGCTGAAACCCAAACAAAAACTCTGAAGATGAAAACTCTGTGAACGTTCTGTGATAACTCCTGAATGAAGATATCTCTCTGAATGCAATAGATCAGCTGATATTTCACAACCTCTGAACTGCAACACTGAAGATGGCTCATTCTCCAATGCCTGTAGACAACTGAAACCCTTGGCTTCGTTCTCCAAAAGAAGACTTGATCAAAAATCGATTTCATAACATAATGAGCTCAAATCCCAATGAAAAACCCTTATATCATCAAAAGTTCGACTTTTCTCACAAAGGCATCATTTAAATAAATTCGAACTTTTCTTTTTAATTTTTCAATAGTTTTGAACACTTTTAATTATAAAATATATAATTAAAAGTGGCTATCAATGATAATTGACCCTTCCAGTGGAATCACTTAAGTTATAATATTTAATAATATTACTGTTTATAATATAAGCGAATAATTAATATTTAATTAAACAATTAAAATATTAATATCTCCTTCAAATATATCCGATTCGACTGTCTGGTGGTGAATAGTGATTGATTCGCACATGACCAAACCATCTTGTAAAATAGCGAGGGTGCTCAGCCCGAATGTCAAATCTTTGCTAAAAATAGCAAGTCGAGGGCAAAAAGAGCGTCGAATGAGCACGAGCAACCAAGCTAGTAAAACTCACGACAGCAGAAATGCGCCAAGCTCCATCAGACCCTCTATCCATCCTATCGACCCTCTGAGGGTCGCCAATAAACTAATCATAAACTCGAGGATGTCAATTGGAAGGGACATATTGATCGCCCCTCTGAAATTGTAGCGTCTCAAGCAATCTCAACTCTAGGATCTTTGCGGGAATATCCTCGGCTCTCCATGTAGCATCCTCCTTTGGAAAATCTCTCCATTTCACCGCAGAATGTTCACGATGGTCATCTCGCCAGGCGTCTCTCTGCATTGCTCGGGGATGGACTTAGGATTGCTAAAATCGGCTCTCGTCGTCTAAGGAATTAAAAGCTGTTGAAGAGTACCACCACGGTGTCCCCAACGCCTTCTTGAGGCGTGACATGGGCTTATTATGGACCTTGCTGGCTACCCGGAAGCTTTAGCTCAGCCACCTCTCCAGCGGCCGGGGATCCTAAAAGGACCATAATATCATGGCTTAAGCTTCTCTGAACCACTTTTCCTAAGAGTAGACTGACGGTAGGGCTGCAGCATGAGGTAAACCATGTCTCCCACCTCAAAAGACCTCTTTGTCCTCTTCTGATCTGCATACTACTTCTGCTGATTCTTTGCCTTAGCAATATTCTCCTTGAGAGCCCTCATAGTATCCTGACTCTCCTGCAACAAATCTCTAGCACTCGGCACTCTACTGTCACTCAGTAGCAAATCCAGAAAACTCGGCGCCTCATAACCATACAACACCATGAAAGGGGACATCTGAATGGTCACGTGGAATGTAGTATTGTAGCAATACTCGCACAGATAAATCCACTTGACCCAAGCCTTTTGCTGCCCTGCAATATAGTTCCTGAGGTAACCCTCCACCCGTTTATTCACTATCTTCGTCTGACCATCCGATTCTCGCGGGTGTCTTAGTGATTAGTGTAAGCCGGTCGCAGTGATGAACACCTCCTGCGGAAGTGACTCAGAACCGACTATCACATGGCTCACTATGCTCGGGGCAGCCCGTAGTCCCAGGCCGCCTCGCAGCGGAAGCCCTCTGCTACCTGTGTAGCTATGTAAGTGGTGGTAATCGGAAAGAAGTGGGCATACTTCGTTAGCCGATCCACAACTACATATATGCAATCCCGTCCTTGGGCTTCAGGCAAGCCCATAATGAAATCCATCGACAGGCATTCCCACTTCCTGTCAGGAATCAAAAGTGGCTGCAATAATCCTGCCGGGTATGTGTTCTCCTGCTTGTTCTGCTGACAAACAGGGCATTCATGCACATACTGAAGAACGTCCGCCTTGAGACCTTTCCATGTAAATCTCTCCCGAATTTGTCTATACGTTTTGAAGTACCCGGGATGGCCTGCTGTAGGTACATCATGGAAGGCTCGCATGATAGTGTTCTTCATCTTTGAACCTGGGATCAAATAAATCCTGTTCTTGTAAATGATCAAGTCATTCACAAGCGTGTATCTGGTGTCAACCATCGATCCCTCAACAATACTGGATGCCCAAGTATCCTTGGCATACTCTGCCACAATCAAATGCCTCCAATCCTCTGCAATGTGAACCATAGAGCTTAGATAAGGCCTGCGTGAGAGAGCATCAGCCACTACATTCTGGGTGTCTTTGATGTAAGAGATATCAAAGTCATATGCCTGCAATTTACTCACCCATTTCTGCTGATGATCATTGAGATCTGGCTACCCCAGGAAATGCCTCAAACTATTGTGGTCAGTTTTAATGCAGAACTTACTGCCCATGAGATATTGCCTAAATTTTGCCAAGGCATGCATTATAGCTAGCATCTCCTTATCATAAATACTGTAGAGCCTCTCTAGTCCTCTGAGTTTATGGCTCTCATACACAATAGGGTGCTTGTCCTACATAAGCACCGCTCCAATGCCCTCACCAGAAGCATCGCACTGAAGCTCAAAAGGCTTCGAAAAATCTGGTAGTGCCAACACTGGGCATGTAGTCATCAGCTCCTTGAACCTCACAAAACACTCCTGTGCCTCAGGAGTCCAACAGAATGCACCCTTTTTCAACAAATCCGTCATAGGTGCTGCATGACGTGAATAACCATTCATGAATCTGCGGTAAAACCCACACAAACCAAGAAATCCTCGCAGCTGTGTAAGGTTCGCCGGAGTAGGCCAGTCTATAATAGCGCGGATCTTCTCAGGATCCATCCGCACTCCCTCTACACTGATGATATGACCTAAGTAGAGCAACTCGGTCATCCCCAAATCACATTTGGATTCCTTGGCGTACAAGGACTCCCTCTCTAAAATGCTGAGTGCGGTCTCCAGATGAGCCAAATGCTCCTACCAAGTCCTGCTGTAAATCAAAATATCGTCGAAGAAGACAAGCACATATCTCCTCAGTAATGAATGGAAGACCCTGTTCATGGTGGACTGAAAAGTAGCTGGCGCGTTGGTGAGCCCAAATGGCATCACCACAAACTCGAAGTGTCCACAATGACAACGGAATGCAGTCTTCTCAATGTCCTGCGCACGAAGTCTGATCTTGTAATGTCCCAATTTTTGGAGAGCATCAGAGTTCGTAAGAGTTAGCCTATTATGCGACCCTCGTAGGCTGATGGATGGTATAGAGGGTCTAGTTGGAGTTGGCTCAGCTTACCGGTTAGTTCTTGATCGGTTGGCTTTCGTTGGGGCTCATTGAGACTTTTTGCAAGTTGCTATTTTCGCGATTCTTAGCGGCGGTCGGCGTGGGACCACACTATTTTTAGCGGTAAGGGATTTAGCGTTGATCGCTGCTCCAGTCTGAAGCGAAGACCCGGAGGCGGTTTGGGCATCGAGATAAATAATGAGAGGACCTTCGTATTTAATTAGATGTTTAAATATTAATTATTAGGCTATTAAATATAAAGTTATAATATTTCATTATAACCCAAGTGATTTTGCTAAAGGGGTAAGCCCATCATTGAAGAATTTAATTATATTTTATGTTTAAAAGTGCTTCAACTATTGGAAAATTAAAGAAAAAGTTAAATTTATTTAAATAAAACCTAATTGAAAATTGAACTCTTGAGGAAGATATAAGGGTTTCATTGGGATTTGAGCTCATTATATTTATGAAATTGATTTTTGATCGATCTTCTTCAGTGAAGCCAAGGGTTTGAACATCTGAGGCATTGGAGAACGAGCCATCTTCAGTGTTGCAGTTCAGAGGCTGTGAAATACCAGCTGATCTATTGCATTCAGAGGGATATCTTCATTCAGAAGTTATCACATAACGTTCACAGAGTTTACTTTCAGCTTGCTGCAATAATCAGGTTTTCATCAAAATACCGTTGCCTTTTTAGTTGCATGTTATCAGATCTTATTTGTAATTATTTCAGAAGATTAATATAATAGTCTGGCATCAGTATTCGAATAGATTATGTTGTTTCCAGCGCTGTATTATTTCATTTAAATTTACATGCAAT
Source organism: Sequoia sempervirens (assembly GCA_007258455.2). NCBI lineage: Eukaryota > Viridiplantae > Streptophyta > Pinopsida > Cupressales > Cupressaceae > Sequoia > Sequoia sempervirens. Next base: position 13,764 of record VDFB02110821.1, on the reverse strand, counting down.
TTCTTTCAAAATCGTACTTCAATGGTTTATTCAATCAAAACGTTCAAAAATTAGCAAACCAGACAGTTACAGAAAAACAGGGAGAACAGGGGTTGCTACAGTGGTATCAGAGCGGTCTCCTGCCATCCTGTGTTGAGTAAAAACTTATGAGCAAAAGAAAATCTCAGAATTTGGGGTTTGAAGTTTTTCAGAAGAATCAGAGTTATATCATTTGAATTTACATCTACAGAAATTATAATTCTAATTATTTGCAAATGAATGGAATTATCTTAATATTTCTGAAGATCGTGGGGTAAAAGACAAAAGTTCTGGCAGAAGACAAATCGTGGTGTCTTATTGTCTCAACAGGTGCAAAAAGACAATCGGATCTTTTATATCAGTCAAAAATAAAAAAAAATCCGGATACCAGGGTTGCTTGAAGAATTTATAAATTGCAAAGACACATCGGCTAAATTTCAGAGTACTCGATTGTTTCATAGGATTGAGGAATGGTTTAAATATTTCAGGAATCGTGGCCTTTTCAGTACATCTTTATTTTATGAATAAATAATCAAGACGAAACTGGTATTTTATTGACAAGAATCAGGGATCGGGACTTTTAAAAGGAGCCGCATAACATATGAAAGAAATATCATATTTTAATTATCGGGTCCTGCTTGCATGAGACAAAGATTGGTATGCTTCAGAAGGAGACAAAAAAATCAGTGACTAAGCCGCTTGTTAAAAGACGCAGGAATAAATTAAAGGGATCGCGTCTTTGTTTTGTCCATGGTATCATTCAAAGTGACGAATTCAGAACACATTCAATAATTGGCGGAAAAGTATCGGGAGCTGCCTGGGATTGAAAATCACGGGAGTGCTAGTAAAAAAGGGACGTGTGGATTCGAAGAAGTCAATAAAGACGAATTAGAAGAAGAGCCGTCTATTAAAGAAGAAAAGTCGGGAGCTGTTTAGAGCTGTATTCCAACACGCAAGAGACAAAGTATATTCCAGCGCAGGAGTTGGAAGATTTCGTCTTATTTGATTAAGACAAAAGTCAAACCAAAGAGGAATAATCGCGACCCTTGAAGCCGTCGGGAGTAGCTTCAGAGAGAAGCAAATTTAAACCAATCCCGTCATCACGTGAAGTATATATTGTCTGCCGTATGAGTCTGGGAAGCATTGAATAAGACACTAAGAGGTAGCGTATGAAGACAACAAGGCTGGGCGCTACAAATAGGACAAATTTTAGCACAAGACGTAACCAGATTTCATCGTCGCATTTTATATAATCATTGATGAATAACGGGAGACGCACATGGGAAATATCTAGAATATGAAGAAGCCAGTAACAGAAAAATTGGAGCTGCGTAGTGGAATTCCAACGTGGCTTGTCAGATGAGAAAAAGACAAACACAGGAGACTTTATCAAAAGCTAGCTGGATGCTTACTCTTCAGCGTGAATTTGCAAAGTAGGAATAATAGTGAGATCGTCAGAAAGAGCCTACGCGGAAATTTGTGGAGTCAGCGGTTAAAGACAAAAGATGTCTGATTTTATTTTAGTTGCTTGGGTATTAAATCGTGGGAAATTATAAGGTATTCTCCAAGGGGGTTAGTCGCCAGTTTGGAAGATAAGGAGAGGTGTCTGTTGTGAAACCGATAGGCAAGCAAGCACCACAAACGTATTTGATATAAGAGACAAAAGAATGAGCTTCAGAATAGAGGAAGAATCGAAAAAAAAAAAAAAATATTGGTCATGATTGGCAAGGCAAGTTGGACACAGCATTCAAAAGCAATAGATAGACGCACATGTGGAGGATTCGATAGAGTCTTTATTTTGATTGCCACAAGTTGACAGTTTCAGCTATATGTGATTGCAGGGATAGTGTTCATGAGAACTTCATTGTAAACTGAGTTGGCAATGTCAATAGGAAGTCGTCTCTTAATTGCACATATTGTAACCAGTTTGGGGAATGCTATATTGCAATATCAGTGAGTTTAGAAGTCCTGCATGCATGGTTACATCATTTAAATCAAGGAGAACACATCAAAAAACACTAAACTTGCTGATAGCAGGTCAAACGCAAACTGTTTGACAGAACTCCAGGGCAGCGAAAATGGGCGTCATGAAAACATTGTCCAGAAATAAACAGGTATTCAAAGAACTTGAACAATCCCAATACAAGCTCAACCGCGAGTTGTTGCGTATAGAACGGGCGCTTTCAGAGCTTGGACGGTCTAAAGGATCCAATTCACTTCCTATCATCAAAGGTCTGACATCGCAAAACAAAATGAAGTTGTGTTCCTATTGCGGAAAGCCGTACGACTTAAACCATGATTGCCCTTTGAGACCTAAGGGAAAAGCGCATAGAATAATGTGGGCTCCCTATGAGGATTCAGAACCTAAAAGAACCAACCAGCAAAGTAATCGTGAAGAATCTAAATCTGAACATGATGTCTTTTCAAGCGAGGTGTCAAGAAGCCTCTACAATGAGTTTTCAGCAGTTGGTGACCAATATACAACTGATCCTAGGGAAGCTACACCTAACAGTTCTGATTTTCATGACAACGATAATGAAACTTTGCATGAGCATGAGACAACAGTGATTTCACATATGCAACATGATCCTATTGAGTTGTCACATGAAGGGACTCAAGAATTGAGTACTAACGATGCATTATGTGTTGAGGATTCATGTCCTAGTGAGTCTGATTTTCCAGATCAGAATTTAGAAAATAAGTTAGAAGGTTCACATGTTGACATGGAATCCCAGGATTGTGAGTTGGAAGGTGATACAGTTACATCGGGAGTGGAAGTGTGTGAAGATACTGTTATATCAGCAGCTTCTACTTTATCAGTTGAACCATCCTTTGAGGTACATAGCAGCAGTACCTTAGATGTTGAGGTGTGCATGATTGAGAGCACACATGGTGCTGTTTATCATGAGGTGAGCGATGACGGATCAGCGTCATATCATAGTGCATATGGTGAACCGGAAATCTCGTATGGGGGTCGTAAGCTACAGAGTCCTCATCATTTGGTTGGGCAACTACATGTGGATGACACTATGATTGCTACCGCCCTTGAGCATTTTGACGTTGCTCGTCAGATGTTGACTACCTATGGTTGGAGTCCGCCTTCGACAGATGAGCACAGTGAGAGTGGTTTTTCCCTTGCAGTGATTCATGCAATCCGAGAGGCGATTGGAACAATGAAACAAAACTATCTAAAACTACTAGCAGACAGGGATTTCCTTCTCGAGTGGGATTGCACTTGTTATGATGCATGGAAGGAAAAAGAGGAGCGGATCGCTGAGCTTACTCATGAGCTCGAGGTGACTATGGTTTCCTTACATAGCACCCAGTTGGCTCTTCGTGAGTCACAGTTACATATTGAGAGGCTTACCGTGGCATTGAGGTTGGCACAATCTTCACCACCTTCGGATATAGTTCAGTCTTGCATGGCAGTGGTTGGTGAGGAGTATACACCCATGGTTCATAGCCGAGAGGGAGATGTTGAGGATGTGGTTACATCCAGCATGGACACAGGAGCAGTTGACACAGATAGGATGAGTACTCTAGATGAGAGTTGCACTGAGCCACGCATTGTGCCAGGTTCTCATGAGATTAGTCCTGTGATAGGTGATGCAGGGCAGATTATTGATAGTTCCTGTGACATGGTTGTTGATACACTGGAGAGTTGTGTGACAACCCTTGATACTTGTCCATCTTCACAGCAGATATTCAGAGTCTCATCCAGTTGGGAGATTGGTACTTGTGATGATTTGTTTCCCTCTCCTGGAAGCAAATCAATCTTTTCATTTGATACAGTTGACTATGGTCGGCAGCTGGTTGAGCCAAGTCAGGAGTACAACTCAGTTTATTATTCCAGCGATTCAGAGATGGATGATTCCGATCAGGATGGAGTGATTGTGCAGTTTGTGAATAATCCATTGTTTGAATTTGATGGTGGGGTGATCTATGATAACCCACTCTTCGAGTTGGACGCTGATCGTACTCTTGATACTAGTTCCAGGTTGGGTGATGATCGTAGTGTTTGGGATTGTTCCAGTGCATCGCAATTCCAAACCAGGCTCACAGAGGAGTTCAATGAGGTGTACACGGTGAGGAGTGCTTACAGTTTTGTCTTTGATCCACCTGTACATGATTCGAGGCACCATACTTGTGCACAGGGTGATTCTCTCGGTACAGTTGAGGGGAGTAATTCATTATTGTGTGCAGAGTTACCATCTTCACAAGATGGGATTAGCGGATGCAGGTACTTGACCCAGCAGTTTGTGGGGTATTACTTGCAGGGGCCGCAGTCAGTCATCTATCATGCCGATATGTATTTGACAGGGCTTAATACTTCTATGTCGCAGATTTTTCGTACGGATACATGGTTACAGGGCGACTATGGTGTTAGTTGGCATGATGGTTTGGACAGTTATCACATCCATGGGGATTTAGCAGAGGACAGGGAGAGATTCAGGATAGTAGATGCTTCCAGAAGCTTTAATCTTTGCATGACGGATGGATGTAGATTCATATTGTATTGGGATCCCGGTGGCGACAGCTTTGGCACCGAGTATGGGATGGATCCCAATGATTTACTTCACTATTCTCAGCGTGGTGAAGTTGGAGGCAGTAGAGCGCAGTGGCAGCCTGAGGAGGACCGTCACGACAGACTTTTACGTTGGGTTTGGGATCCAGGCATTGATTGCGCAGTTGAGTTTGATGATGCTACAGGAGACAGTTCATGATGTGTGGGACATTTCACAGGTTTTCTTTGGGCCTTCCGAGGATTGGAGTTTCTTTGCAGTGGAGATTGCTTGGGGACAAGCAATTTCAGGGAGGGCGGACTGTAATGTCCCAATTTTTGGAGAGCATCAGAGTTCGTAAGAGTTAGCCTATTATGCGACCCTCGTAGGCTGATGGATGGTATAGAGGGTCTAGTTGGAGTTGGCTCAGCTTCAGATTGGCAGTTCTTGATCAGTTGGCTTTCGTTCGGGCTCATTCGGACGCTTTTTGCAGAAGTTGCTATTTTTAGCAGTTCTTGGCAGTCAGCGTGGGACCCCTGCTATTTTTAGCAGTAGGGATTTGGCAGCGTTCAGAATCACTTCCTCAGTCGACAGCTTCAGACGGTTTGGGCATCAGATAAATAATGAGAGAGATATTAATATTTAATTAAATTAATTAAATATTAATTACTGGAGCATTATAATATAAAGTTATAATATTTCATTATAACTTAAGTGATTTTTGCTAAAGGGGTCGCCCATCATTGAAGGGGCCACTTTTAATTATATTTTATAATTAAAAGTGCTTTCGAAAACTATTGGAAAATTAAAAAGAAAAGTTCGAATTTATTTAAATAAAACCTAATTGAGAAAATTCGAACTCTTGAGGAGATATAAGGGTTTCATTGGGATTTGAGCTCATTATGTTATGAAATTGATTTTTGATCAAGTCTTCTTCCAGAGAACGAAGCCAAGGGTTTCAGTTGTCTACAGGCATTGGAGAACGAGCCATCTTCAGTGTTGCAGTTCAGAGGCTGTGAAATACCAGCTGATCTATTGCATTCAGAGGGATATCTTCATTCAGAAGTTATCACATAACGTTCACAGAGTTTACTTTCAGCTTGCTGCAATAATCAGGTTTTCATCAAAATACCGTTGCCTTTTTAGTTGCATGTTATCAGATCTTATTTGTAATTATTTCAGAAGATTAATATAATAGTCTGGCATCAGTATTCGAATAGATTATGTTGTTTCCAGCGCTGTATTATTTCATTTAAATTTACATGCAATTTCTTTCAAAATCGTACTTCAATGGTTTATTCAATCAAAACGTTCAAAAATTAGCAAACCAGACAGTTACAGAAAAACAGGGAGAACAGGGGTTGCTACAGATCTGGTGATATCCTGATCTCAAGTCTATCTTCGTGAAGTAGCATGCACCATGGAGCTCATCAATAAGCTCATCGATACGAGGTATTGGGCACCTGTTTTTGATAGTCCTCTTATTCAGGACTCTGTAATCTATGCACATGAGAAGGGTGCCATCCTTCTTCTTCACGAGAACAACTGAAGAAGCGAATGGTGATTTACTAGGTCGAATGTGACCCATAGCAAGCAACTCCTTGATCGTCTTCTCTATCTCATCCTTCAACCTCTTAGGATGCCTGTAAGGAGTAATCATGATGGGCTTAGCGCCCTCCTCAAGCTCTATAATGTGCTCAATGCCCCTGTCTAGAGGTCTCCCTGGTGGAATATCACTGAAAACCTTCTCATGCTTGACTCTCAACTGCTAAATGTCAGAACGATACTCTGTCTTATGCTGTCCCTCCTGTATAGGTGCCACTGTGCACTCGGTAGCCCACTCTACCATGTCATGTCGCATGAGCCTCTCCATCCGACGAAAGGAAATAGTCTTAACATTGTTGTCCCGAATGGCCTTCAGGATATGTGTCTTCCCATCGACATCAAAACGGATCTCCATGTCTTTGAGACGAAGAGTGACTTCCTCAAGGGAATGAAGCCACTTCATGCCCAAGACTAAATCGATATCCCTCATGTTCACCACATAATAATCAGCCTTGAACTCATAGTTGTTCAAGCGCAAGGGGAGATCCTTAATCATTCGATCACACCTGAGAGTGTAACCATCTGCCACCTTAACCCTAATTCCTTTGAACTCCTCAGTTATGAGTCTGCGCTTCTCCACAAATCTAGCATCAATAAAATTGTGTGTGGCTCCTGTGTCAAGAAGGGTGATGACCTTCTGTCCTGCCAAAACTCCACGAAGTTTGAATGAACCTTCCTGCTAAATGCTAGATAGTCGTGCCTTCTGAATCTGAAGCTTTGACTCTGCCTCTGCCTTAGGCTCTGAAGCCTCTGACTCTGACTCCTCAAAACTCTCCTGCTGTTCGGAACTCTCAGATTCCGACTCCTCATAATAAGCCCACATCACTCGATTGGCCTTGCCCTTAGACCGCAAAGGACAATCATGGTTGGCATCATAGGGACCTTTGCAGTAGAAGCAAAGCTTCTTCCTACATAGATCATTAAGAGCCTCGCGATCTGTTGTGACCCTTTTCACACATCCCCCCATTCAAATGGGGACCCCTAATTTTTGCTCCATTCTGGTCTTTTTGGCTTTGGTTTTTGTGTCTCTCTCTCTCCGTCTGTCTCTTTTCTATGGTCTGCTTTCTGGGGACGTTCCCGTCTGCAAGCTTCAACGTGAATTTGGCCAAGTCTGAGATTAGGGTTTCATCGTTCCTGGTCAGTCCGAGGTTGAATAAAGTCAATAAATTAAGATTTAAGATTAACGTTGTTGTCAGTGTGTTTCTAGCAGGTTCTCAGCAAATTTTCATCCTATTATGAGGAACTTACTATTTTTAGTAAGTGCACAATTACATGCAGTTTGTCAGCATTTCTGAGATTCCGACTATCACACGGCATTCAGGACACATCAGGCTGCTCGTATGCAAAATTTGAGCGAAAACGAACAACTTACTATTTTTAGCAATCCAGCTTCCGGGACAAATTTCAGGGGTCAGATGCAGAGTTTTTCTTTGCATGTTTGCATATTCCTTCTGGGTTTTTCGAGACCTTCGCAACGGTATAACATGCAAAATGAGACGACAACTTTCAGAATACAGTCTTCCGATGCTATTTTTAGGGTTTGCATGTCAGGGTTTCTTTTGCATGTCGGGTGATTCCGATGGGTTTTTCGAGAGCTTCGCAATGGTATGACATGCAAACGGAGATATTCACTCAGTAAGGAACTTGCTATTTTTAGCAGGTGTGTCCCGGCAGCCGCTTGCCAGCAGTTCAGAATCACAAGCTGATCGCAGTGCCACAAAAACGCAGACAAACAGATATCTTTTGATACGCATGCAGAGCAAATTAGGGTTTCAAACTTCGGAGCCTAAAAATAGGCATAAAAAGTCAAAATTTTCGAAAAGCGGTGTAAACCACCACGATCAGCGTCCTTCAGGCTATCTGCTGGTGAAATTTCAAGTCAAACGGAGCACTTACTATTTATAGTAAGTCAATTTGGAAACTGGCTAAAAATAGTAAATCAAGTGCATGCGTCAGTGTCAGCCAACAGGTCACGTGGTGAGGAGTACCTCATTCAAATTTCAAGTTGATCGGAGCAGTGGAGCTATCAGAAACAAGAGGTTGCTATTTATAGTAAACCACCTTCAAAACATGCTAAAAATAGCAGGTCAGCTAAAAATGGCAGTGTCGACAGGGCAACGAGGTGATGAGGATGCAGTGCGCAAAATTTCAAGCCGTTCCGAGCTTCAGAGACGCAAAGTCAAGGACTTACTATAAATAGCAGGGCATGAAGGCTGGCAAAAACGAAGAAAAAATTCTAAGTCTGGAGCTTCGTCCTCCACCATGTCCAAAATGCGCCCATCTAGCCAGAAAGTCAAAGGAGAGTCAAAGTTTTCTATCCTGCTCATGCCTTGAAATGCGCCCAAAGGAGAATGGAGAGAGTTTAAAAAATTCTAAGGCACAAGCTCGTCCTGCTCTCATGTAAAATGCGCCCACAGCAAGGTAGTGGCATACAAAAATTTCTAAGTATGAGAAAATATCCTCCTCCACTAGTAAAATGCGCCCAAAGGAGAGAAAGGTCAAAGAAGTCAAAGATATTCATCCTTCAGCATAGGCTGAATGCGCCCACAAGCTAGCAAGATGCTAAAAAAATTTTCTAAGGGAAGAAACTCGTCCTCCACCCTAGGCTAAATGAGCCCAAATCAGGGCATGTAAGGACAAAAGCTAATGCGTTGGAGAAGATTCCATCTTCCAGCAAGCTGAAATGCGCCTAAAAAAGAATAAGTCAAAGTGGTCAATGAATTTTATCCAGCAGCCATGGTAATATGCGCCCATCTTTAGCTAGTCAACAAGGGTCAGAGATGCTTCATCCTCCTCTACATGTAAAATGCGCCCAAATGGGGCCATATGAGGACAAAAAACAAGGAAGCTCAAAGGCCACATGCCTAGGCGTTGAAAGTCTTCATTCTCTTGAATATAAGAAATGCGCTCAAGTAAGTGTAAGGTGGTGAGTGTAAAGTAAGGTGCTAGACGTGTTAAATACTCCCCTCTAAGTGTGATGTGCACCTAGGGTGGATAAAGTGTATTAGGCGTTGAAAATGCCAGGGGTGAGAAAATATTGCCTAGGCCTTGCAATTTAAAATGTTCTCCATGACATGCGCCTAAGGTGGATGAATATTGCTAGGCGCTTTTATTTTATTTTATTTTTCTCCAAGTGCTACTTGCGCCTGAGGTGATATGTGTTAAAGGTGTTGAAAATGATTGCTAGGGCGTTGGAAATTTTATGGAGAATAAATACAAAAGATGAATAATGCATGCCTAGGCGTTGAAATTGCCGGACGAAAAATAAATTAAGTGTGATGCGCCTTCAAGAAAAATTTCCTAAGTGAAGTTGATTTTTTTTTCACAGGCAAAGTTGATTGAGTTGAATAAAATTTTCTAAGGCAAAATTTCCAGAGTGATTCAAAAATTTTCTAAGGCGCAAAATATTTTCTCCCTTAGAAAATACGCCTGGAGCTCTGGGGTGGTGGGATTTTTCTTGAAGCACAGATGAGTCGCCTGAGGTGAAGTCAAAAAATGCCAGCCGCACGGGTTGGTAAAATTTTTTCAAGTCAGAACAACAAGAGATCTTCACAGGTGTGAAGAACGGATTTAAATTTCACAGGGAAATAATTTTCTAAGGTTCAAAATTCAAGAAAATCAAATGAACCCGTTCGTTGTACACCCATGAGTTTGACGCGTTCTGGAGAAAATTTTCTTCTGGGTATTGAAGATTATCGATGAGGAGTTGATTTTAAAGTCTTCCATGCTTCCCTTCGGCCTTCAGGGTGAAGATTTCAAATGGGCACCAAGTTGATGAATTTTCCTAAGGGGAATGTGAAAATTTTCTAAGGCAAGTGTGAAGAAAAGTGTTTTCAAGGTGAAATTCTCCGGACAATGAATTTGAAAGGAACTGACTAGGTGAATTTGCTCAAATTCTTCGTGTGGATAGTTTTCTTGAGCCAGAGATGAATAAAATCAAGGTTGTCAGAGCTCCAGCAGGTGAAATGAATTTCTTGAAGATGCAGTTGAAGTAGATGATACGCCTTTGAAGAAGATGGATTGGAATCTGGCTAAGGCATGAGGAATCATGAAGGAGGATAAAGTTGACTAGCGGGGATGATGAGCCCTTGAAGATCAGAACGTGAAAATCCCGGTAAGTTAAGATTATATTATGAAGTGTTCTAATACTCTTCTCCTCGCTTGTTTTGCAGGAGGAATGTCGAGGCCAGAGCACGATGACTTGAAGTAGTGAAGCACGATGACATTTCAACCTCGAAGGATGAAAATTGCGAAAAATGGCTAAGTGTTGAAGAAATGTTTTCAAAACTCAAGATGGAAGCTCGAACAAAGTTGAAGAACAACGCCAAGAAAGAAGATCAAGAATAGTGTGAACGCGTCTACAAATGGAATCTTCTAGAAGGAATAATGGACATTATGGCTCATTTATTACCCCACTCTCCTTTGTGGCGGTTTTTAGGGCAAATCTTGTTTAGGGCTGAGGTGGCACGATTTTAGCCACTCTATTGATTGTAACCCTAGCCGTCTTTTGGGACTTGGCTAGCTATATAAAGGGGGAGTCCCCCTCATTTGTAATTCATTAGAATTAGAAATTAGAAGCAGAGCTTAGAGGAGTAGAGAGAAGTTGATAGAGTAGAAAGTAAAGTAGTGTAGATTGAAAAGGAAGGAAAGTCTTCCCTTTGGATACTTTGTAAGAAGTTGTCATGTATGCTTTCATAATAAAAGAAATTTCATTGATGGTGAATTCTTCTTTGTTGTGAATAGTTGTTGAGGCTTCTTCGTCCTTCCAATTCACGTAGCATCTTTGAAATAGCTTAAAGTAAAATAGTTTTCATTATCATGCAAGTAGATGTTAGTTGTGGACTTGTGGTGTTAATTGAGGCAACTTCATTTTTATCCATACCACTAGCGGCTTGCTGACGGCAGGTTTGCCTTGTGTGGTCAACTGGAAAACTTTACAAACTTAACTTCAATTGTGATTCATGTGTTTGTATGCGTCGTTCTGATGGTGCTTACATGTTGAGTTATAATTTGAAAACCTCTTGTCACTCCCTTGAAGATTGCACCAACTTTGTGTAAGTTGTCCAACGTGAGGCGGAGCAGAGTCTGGTCGAAGTTTGTCAAGATTGATCCCACGTCCCGTCCTTAGATAGAAGATAAACTTCTTAGGCCCTACACTTTTAATTTCAGTTCATTCCCGGTTAGAATTAGGAATCCCGTGCTCACCTGCCAAATCATTTGAATTACATGAAAACCCTTAGTCCGCTGTCTGCTGTCAACCGTTGAACAATTGTGTAAGTCCCCTTGACATACCAGCAATATCACATCGAGCCAAACTGAGCCTATTCGCACTTAAGGAACCTTGGAGTTGAAAGCATGATCTTACTCGCAATCTTAGCATGCTGAATACTTTGTTCAAGAGAGGATAGAGCGTCCGTTGGGAGACTTTATTCTGTGTTGGTGCAGTCTCAAAAACCACGTCAACACGATCCAAGGGTGGTGCTGCTGATTTTCCCTTTGAATCATTCTTAAAATCTGATTTTTCTCTGTTAAAATCTGATTTCTCTCTGTTTTTGTTGAAGCCCTTATTGTCCCTGAATGAAGAAGTGTTTTTGGAGTTGAATCTGCTGGATGGTGCTGCCAGCTCCATGCTACGTGCCTTCTTCATAGCTTCCTGTAACGAAGGAGGATCAAAGGCTTTGATCCAACCTCTCAATGGTTCCATCAGTCCCTCCATGAAAAGCACTACAAGACGCCTCTCTAATATATTAGGAACCATAACTGATAGTCGCTGAAAGTCACCTATGTAAGACTCCAAACTGCCACTCTGCCGCAACTGAGCCAAATCTCTGAAATAGGATTCTGGATCCTTCCTGTCAAATCGTTCCACCAACCTGTCAACGAACTCCTGATATGAGGTGATCTGATCGTGTTGGAGTGTCACCATCCCGTGGTGCCACCAGTCGTAAGCTACTCCCTCAAGATGCAATGTCGCATACCTGATAGCATCCCTCTCAGCCATAGGACGCAATGTGAGGAAAGTGTCTAGCTTACTGATCCAGGCCTGGGCTGTAACCTTGCCACTACCGTCGAACATCGCTAGAGAAAGTCTATTGGTAGCATGCTTCAGATCATTATTCTGGTGTCTAGGTCTCCAATCCTGTCGACCTCTGTGATGTTCTCTCCTCTGTGTAATGAATCTGTCAAAGGTAATCCTCTCTTTGACATCAGGTGGTACTAACTCCCACTCCTCGTTCGCTACCATAAGTGTATCTGCGAACAACTCCTCATGCTCCTCACCTGCAATAGCCTCATCGGGCTCCTGTCTCACAAAAGTAGGCCTAGTGGGCCTGTCTGCCGTCCGTGAAGCAGTCCTAAGTGCTCTCTGGGATCCTGCATCACTCCTGTTATCGTCACAATGTGGTGACGGTCTCCTCTGCGTACCTAACCTCTGGATTGCCACTGCCAACTGCTGTAGCACATCGTTGGACTGCCGTTGACCTGCTCGTAAGTCTCTGAGAGTGTCTAAAACCTCTGCATCGTCCTGATCCCTAGGGTTTTGAGGAATCTCTGTTCTCTCAGCCATAGTACCCGGCTGCCTGTTCAAACCCTGTTGCCTGTCAATCAAGGCTCTCCTGCGAGTATAATACCTGTGAGACCCAAACTCTTGTGGTTGCATAAGATTGCTAAACCTTCAGGATGGCAGGATTTAACTCTGATACCACTGTAGAAACCCCTGTTCTCCCTAACTTCTGAAACTGCTAGTTTTTTGTTTGTTTTTGTGTATTTTGATTTTTTTGGTATTTTTGCATGATAGATGAAAATTGCGATTTTTGAAAGAAATTGCTGAATAAATTTAAATAAAATAATACAACTCTGGAAATGATAGAATTCTACTGAAACTCCTGATGCCAGACTATTTATTAAACTTCTAGAATGATTACAAATGAGATCCGATGACATGCAACTAAAAAGGCAACGATATTTTGATGAAAACCTGATTATTGCAGCAAGCTGAAAGAGTACATGAATTGGTACGGCTTTCTCAGCAAGCTGAAAGAGTACATGAATTGGTACGGCTTTCTCATAAGCTACTTCTCCCTCCGTCTGATGCTCAGGAAATGATCCAGAGGTTTAGGCGCCACAATGGATGAAGACTGAAGACCAAAAGAATAGGCAATTTGCCCAAGACAGAAGTACGGCCTAATACTGAAGAAGTACAGCCCTGCAGCAATGGTACGGCTCTGTCACAGCAGCAAGTACAATTTGTACAGCCCTTGAAATCAATGTCCAGATCTTGGAATAAGATGCGCCTAGGTTTGAAGAACTCTTTCTGGCTGAAACCCAAACAAAAACTCTGAAGATGAAAACTCTGTGAACATTCTGTGATAACTCCTGAATGAAGATATCTCTCTGAATGCAATAGATCAGCTGATATTTCACAGCCTCTGAACTGCAACACTGAAGATGGCTCGTTCTCCAATGCCTCTAGACAACTGAAACCCTTGGCTTCGTTCTCCGGAAGAAGACTTGATCAAAAATCGATTTCATAACATAATGAGCTCAAATCCCAATGAAAAACCCTTATATCATCAAAAGTTCGACTTTTCTCACAAAGTCATCATTTAAATAAATTCAAACTTTTCTTTTTAATTTTTCA